>CABHPR010142484.1:0-31878 GCA_902168415.1 Peromyscus melanophrys | reverse complement strand
AGAGAGAGAGAGAGAGAGAGAGAGAGAGAGAGAGAGAGAGAGAGAGATTTTATGAGTCCAAAGTCTAGTTCATCAATTACAGCTTGGCCACTGATGGTTAAAATGATACTTAATGACTTTATATTAAATCATGGGAAAATAATCAGAAATATATTAATTTCACTAATATATTGACATTCTTCCATTTGAAAGTGCTTCTGGTATGTAGTGGAGGACTTTCTAATCCCAAGTGATACATAGGTCTTCTGGGTTTAAAAAAAATTGGACAGAACTTTCTAGTTGACAGGTTGACCATGGAAATACCAGCAAAGGCACAATTTAGGAACGTGCTAATTACTAGAGTAGACCAATATCATAAGTGAGGGGCATGTGTATGATACGCATGTGACAGCATGCACACGGCCTGGTGTAGGGCACAGACTCTTTATCCAGTCTAATTTCACCTTGCAGGCTTGTCTTCACATGAGCTCAGACAGCATGCTGAGCTCGGTGGGGGTGACACAGTGGAGGCTATGGTTTCCCAGCTTTGCTAGTCTTCTGCCCCAGCAGGATAAACATTTTCCTCCACTAGCCAATGGTAGACCACGAATAAACATGGCATTCACACCTCCCTCCTGAGTGTCTCAGTCTATATTTTGACAGGCTCCAAGTAATTAAAGCAAAAAGACCTGCCAAAGCCCAGAAGACACCAGACACACACTTCATTAAATGCTTCCTAGATTCGTTATTCAGATTGTAGCAAGTATGGGAAGGGTTGATCGAAAAACAACTGAAAATTTAAATTTGGTTTCATAGTTGACACCTCATTTCAGAACTGAAACACTCTGCACCATCACAAAATGTATTTCTTGAAAGGGCTAGTCTAGTTGATTGAGTAATGCATCCTCTAATTCAAAAGCCAACTGATGCACTCATCTGTGCAAGCTTAAATTCATACACTCAGATTTCTGGGCTAGAAACTGGCTGCCAAATCAAAACAGCTTGTGATATTTCCATCCCTTGGCACAAAGGTATTTTTCTCCTTCTTACTCTTGTCTACCACTTTTTGCTTTAATGAAACAGCAACACTTTTTATTTTATTTTAGTTTTTGATATAGGGTCTCATTGGAGCCCAGGCTGGCTTCAAATTCATTATATAGCTGAGGATAACCTTGAACTCTTAATCCTTTTGCCTCTACCTCTCATGTTCTGCAATGGAAAGTATGTGTCACCATGCCCAGTTTTATGTGCAGCTCTAGGAAGGAAGCCCAGGGCTTGATGAGTGCTAAGCATGGACTCCACCAAGTGAGTCACATCCCCATCTCAATGATTCTGATTTTAGATGTGATTTTTGGTATACACACTAAACTATCTGAAAATATGTGTGCACATTATGACCAGAATTTACTTGTGAGTCCTGTGTACGATCAGGTCAGCCTCCTTAGGTTACCGAGAAGGTTTTGATTGCTTAAGTGGCTATATCACACTGATTCTTTGTCTTTTAGACTTTGTTGTGTTCCTACTTGAATGTTGCTTCTTGAACATTGTTGTCAAGATACTTATGACCAAAGAAAAGAAAGATGTAGGAGACTGGGCAGCTTGTTAGTCTCTCATAATCTTTTTATTCTTTTCTGTATTCCACATAAAATGCATGCAGGTTAATATTAATATATGGTCTAGCTATGTTTGTTATTGCTCAGGAAAATTTAATAAGTTGATTTTTGGCTAAATAACACCATGGAGGCCTGAAGAGGGCATCGATCCTCTAGATCTAGAGTTGTGAGCCACCTAATGTAGGTGCTGAGTTATGTCCTCTGCAAGAGTACATATGTTCTCTTTATATGACTTTAATCACTCAGCTTTGCCTCCACCTTACGTTTTGAGACAGGATCTCTCACTGATTTTGGAGATCAAGAATTAGCTAGACCGGTTGGCCGGTGAAGTGCCAAGGATTCTTCTGTCTCTGCCCTTGGCCCCCAGAGTAGGGATTACAGGTGTTTGTCCCCACACTTGATTTTTTAATATGAATGCTAAAGATTCTAACTCTGGTCCTTGTGCTTATGAAGCAAGCACTGTACCCATGGAGCTATCTCCCCAGCCCTTATCTCCTCAAATACTCATCATTCTTTTATGGTGAGAACAGGTAAAATTGTCTTTCAGACATTTTGAGTTATACATAATTAACTTATTAATAAGTTAGTAATAAAGTTACCATCTTAGTAATAAAATATTAAAGTCACTGTGGTGGGCAATATGCCACCAGAACTTGTGTCTCTGAATAAATCCAACGTGGTACCTTTTGATCAGCACCTCCTCTCTCCCTGTCCCCACCTCTGCCCTGGCCGCTGTAAAGGCCATTTGCTTCTGTTTCTGAGTATGGGTTTGGCTCTTTTATGTTTTCCATGGAGATTAGTTGGGATGGCCTTTGTCCTTCTGTGTCTGGCTGTCTTCCTATGCATAAAGTCCTCTGGTGTCAAAGTTGTTGGACGGACAGGATTCCCTGATACTTGTTAGGCTTGCAAAGTACTCTGTTATGTAAACATCTTTTCTTAATTGACCATTGGTGGCTAGTTAGTTTGGTTGTTTAATATCTTGGTAATTGAGAATAATGCCATAGTGAATTTGGGAGTGTAGTGTAGATGAATTTCTAAAATAGTCTTATTAAATAAAAAACACAGAGCTAAATATAGGGGTGAAAGCCTTAGAGAGATCAGGAAAATAGGGAAAGCCACCAGCCAACCTCACCTCACCAACTCTGCAGCTTCCAAATGCGGGTTACTTCCTGTCTACCCACGCCTTTATTGTCTTGCTGTTCTGCCCTCTCATTGGCTCTCTTAGCCCAGCTACCTCACTTCCTCTTCCTACACAGCTCTGTCATTTTCTGTCTGTCTGTACAGACCTCCAGGTCTCCATGGTTGGTACTGGGATTAAAGGTGTGTGTCACCACGCCTGGCTCTCTTCCCTAGTATGGCCTTGAACACACAGAGATCCTGTCTGCTAAGTGACAGGATTAAGAACATGTGCTACCACTGCCTGACGTCTTTGTTTACTTATAATGGCTTCTTTTTCCTCTGATTCTCCAAGAAATCTTTATTTATCAAAGCACAAATAAACTATCACCACAGTGCAGGCATAGATTATATAACCTTAGTGATAATTTTCTAAAAAACATTAGTCAAGGTAAAGAAAGGGGTAAATTACATTTCCTTTTTCCTGTGTAAGAACTTGCAAGGTGTGTGTGTGCGTGTGTGTGTGTGTGTGTGTGTGTGTGTGTGTGTGTGTGTTTGCGCATATATGTAGATATTTCCTTTTTGGTTTCCTTTTTGTTGTTGTTGTCATTGTTTATTTTTTGTTTTGTTTTGCCCTGGCTGCCCTGGAACTCCTATGCAGACCAGATTGGCCTTGACCTCACACAGATCCTCCTGCCTCTGCTCCAGGAGGGCTGGGATTAAAGGTGTAAGCCACCATGCCTTGCTTCCCTCAAAGTGTTACAAGAAGTGAGGTCCATTGATGACTCCTGTGGTTAATGGTTAGAAGAACAGTGTTTAAAGGATTAGGCCCAAGGGAGGCAAATTGCCTGCAATCAACTTAACTTCTGAGATGTCAGAGAAGTCTGTCTTCCTACATCTACACAGACAAAAAAGTAAGAGAATGAAAATGGATCTTTGTTTTATCCACTGAATGGCACCCAAAGAATATTTCAAGTTACAGGACTCTACTTAGGGATGGATGTATATAAAGCCAGAGTTCTACATAGGTTCAAGTCATGCGTGGCCATTCTTGCATGCCCAAGCAAGGAAAGTGTGTCAGTTTCTTCTCTCTTTGCTGTGACTCAAAACCTGACCAGAAACAACCTAAGGGGGGGACCAGCTTCCTTTGGCATTCAGGTTGAGGAGGTGCAGCTCATGATGGCAGGGAAGGCAGGCCTGGCAGCAGGAGCCTGAGTTAGCAGGCCAAGGCAGCCCGCAGAGCTCAGACCGGAGGTAGGGCGGGGCTGTCAGACCTGGGGCCTGCCCACACTGGCCTCACTCTTTCTCCATCCTCCAGTGAGGCTCTCCTACTGGTTCCATGACTTCCAAATCAGCACCACACGCTGCTGGTCAAGTGTTCAAACCCTCGAGTCTGGTGGGGCCGCAGAAAGATAGTTATCCTGTAACAGGAAGAGGAGGAATTGTGCCTTAAGAGTCCCAGGGAAAGAAAAGCAGCAGGAGTTGAGTGGTGAGGAACAGATAAGCGCTTTGTCCGTGGCAGTGGTCAATTTCCACTTAAGAAGAATTGTTGCAGTATCCCATGAAAATAGCTTCCTTTCTTTCCTTCTTTCTTTTCCTTTTCTTTTCTTTTTTTATATAATGGCGGCAGGAACATGAAAGAGGCAGAAATATACATTTATGGAAAAAACAATACAGGGAAACAAAACCGAATTAAACCATGAACTCTTTTTAAAAGTCAGAGGATATTTTGTATTTATTCTAATGTAATATATTATTACATTCAATCCTCCTTTGCTTTGAGCTGCCGACTACTTCATCCGCTGGGACGCCATCTCTGTAGTTAAGTGTCAGGCTTCCGCTGCTTCCGATTGAACTCGACATTTTTTTTTCTTTGCCGCTGATGAGGACTAACTTTAAGAGGAGGGAAGAAAATTTTGAATCATCCCTTTTCTTCTCTTGTTATTCTTGGTATCCCTCCAACTTACGGGTTTGGGGAAATAAGCCAACTTTTCAAGGTGGTACCGGCCTTGAAGCCAAAATTCCAGGGCAAATGCATCTCTGTAGCTCCAGCTGCCTTTGAAAATTGATGTGGTTTCTGGGGAAAAAAAAAGAACCATAATTTCTTCCATCCTATTAAAAATAGGAATGCAATATTGCAGAAGCAAGGCAATCTGAAGTAGGTAACTGCGGCATACATAAACAGATATGCAAAGCTGGTATACATATACATGAGATGCAAATAGGGGGCCTGGTAGTCCTGCCACTCCCTGGTGCTAGTGCTGAGACTAGATAGAACCCCAGTTGAGGACTTTGCAAAGCTCTTGGCACTGTTTTCATTATGCCCCATCCAGCTCTTCTCCACGTCCTCTCAAACATTTTCTCTTACAAAATGATCATCAGAATTTCACAATACGACCTTCGTAAAAGCCAATGTTTTGTTTTACGAGAAATTTCCGATGAATAACCGGTGTGTGGCAACCATTCCTGGGAATGCCAGGTGTGCTGTCAATCATTTGGGGTACAGACCTTCCAGTAATTGGAGGAAGACCACCCACACTAGCAAGGTCACCTCCGTTACTTACGGGGCCTGAGTGAGTGGTGAGTGTGTGCTCGGCTCCCGCACGCGTAGCCTGTCTGGACCTGCGCAGTTTTGTGCGGCACAACAGCCCTTGCTCTTCACTGATGTTTTCAGCCTGTGCTCACGGCATCACATAGAGCATGCTGAGGCCCTCCTCCATTTGACAGTCCTTCACAACTAGCATGCCCCACTCACTTCTTTCCTAGTCCTGCTGACAGTTACTTCATTCACTCCCCAGAGAGCACTGGCTTTGGGTCAGAGCCTGCTGACCTGCTCAACCTGGCGACTCTGAAGCCCCCGGGCCTAGGATGGATTGCAGCCATTGGAGACGTGGTTTGCCCCAAATGGACGGAGTGAAACAGTTTTGCCTTCTAGATACACACTCTGCTAAGACAGCCAAAGGTCACTGCTGCTCGCAGGGTGGCAGGAGATGTGACGGTGGCTTGTGGGGACTTCACCGCAAATGAAGGCTTTGGGTTTTTGGTGTGTGGTTTGGGTTTTTAATGTATACTCTTGCTAAGCTAAATATTCCCTAAGCAGGGTGTGTGCATCTAACCCAGGTGGAGAAGTTTATTTTCGCCATCCTCAGTATTGTTTTTGTCAGATATAACTGGTTCTTCTGTCTGTCAGGGGCCTTTTCAGTCTGAATATGTGTCATCCATCCTCCCAGTTACCCGTCATCTGGATGGATACTCGCTTGGGAATATTACAGGCCCGTGTCTGTCTGACTGTCTGTGTGCATGCATGTCTGTATGTGTTGTGCATGCATGTGTGCCTGTGTGTGCATGTTCGTCTGTGTGTGTGTGTGTGTGTGTGTGTGTGTGTGTCTGCGTGTGTGTGTCTGTGTGTGTGTGTCTGCGTGTGTGTGTCTGTGTGTGTGTGTCTGTGTGTGTGTCTGTGTGTGTGTCTGTGTCTGTGAAGGCCAGAGGACAATCTTAGAGCGAGGATGGTTTTATAAGAGACGCACACCTCAGTAACTCTGATATGAGGAATTTTGATTTTGAGATAGTAAGTTACTTGGCAGTAGTGGGGACAGATGGATCTAACCTGTAGTGTGTCTAGAAGTTAACCACGTAGGCCAGCTATGACACGGGTTAGGCATTCCTAATCCAAAAACACAAAGCTGGAAGTGCTCTGAAATTGGAAATTTTCTGAGTGCCGACATAGGGCTCAGTTTCCGGTGTCAAGATAAAAGATTCTCACCGGAGAGTCGATGTAAACATTCCAATGTCAAAAGCAAATTCTAGGAGAAGCATTTCAGACAAGGAATGGTCAGCTCGCCCCAAGTTTTCTACAAAGAAGATCACACAGAAATGGAACTCAGAACCTGGATCTTAACACCACATTGCCAGTCAAGTCTCATAAAGAGCCAGGCTAACATACGGTAGCTAGATAGCTAAAGAAGGATTTTACGTTGCTCTCTGGTAAATGGTGTTTATAAAACTTATTAAGGTAGTGTCAAAAGAACTGCCACGTTGAGAAAAGTGTATGCATCTCTACATTTTAGGAGCATGAGTAACGTATTTTCTTCAATGATGCATGTCCTGTCTCCTTAAAAAATATTTTTAAATGTTTCCTTCTATTTTTCTATCATGAGGCAGTAATTTAAGAGGGAGAGACAAAAATAAAAATAGGAAGGGAAGAATTTTCAAAAATTGTATTTGTCTGAAAAGTAGCTGATTTCCTTTTGTATCAAGAACTCCATAAATTATAACTGGACCAAACAACGGGCCACCTTTGTGCTCACTTGGCTACGTAGTGAGATGTTTTGAAGGGTGACAGCTACACGTGGTAATAGAATACGCATTATCTGCTACAGTGCCTAGAAATCTTTCCATTAAAACAGTTTATGTCTTATCTTTTTTTAACTTGGTTTTTTTTGTTTGTTTTGTTTGTTGTCTTTTGAGACAGCTCACTACACGACCTGGCTGGCCTGGAAATTGCCATACAGACTACATGAGCGTCAAACCTCCTGCCTCTGCCACTTGCTGAGATTACGGGTTAAAATATTTTGTAACTTGTCCATGTATATTTGAGACAGGGTCTCATTATTTCAGGCTGGCTTTGAACTCACTGTTCAGTCTAGGACGACCTTGAACTCTTGGTCCTCTTGTTTCCACCTTGAGGATTTGCGAATTCCTCCTGCAGGTGCCGCGGCCTCCACTTGTCTGCAGTACTGGGGCTTGAACCCAGGACTTTGTTCATGCTAGACAAGCACTCTACCAGCTGAGCTGCATCTCTAGCCCAATGACAGCCCATTTCTTTCTTCTTTTCTTCTGTTAACCGCAACGCATTATTGACATGGATCCAGTGTCGATTGTATGATTTATTTTTATACAACAAAGCTAATCTTGAGAGGATTTATTCTTAATGCAGTTCATTCTTGGGTTCCATTTGAAGAGAGAATTGGGAAGGAATAGAGAGTAGCTTGAATAAAGGATAGAGCTTGGGAATTTTTGAAACATGAACTCCAATAGACAGGTTGCTAACAACAACAACAACAACAACAAAATTGTGTTGGGCCATCAAGATGGCTCAGCGGGTAAGGGAGGTTGCCGCCAAGCCTGATCATCTAAGTTCTGTCTCCAGAACTTGTGAGGTAGAAGGAGAGGACTGACTACTGCAATTGTTCTCTGACTGCCACACTTCCACTGTGACACAAACACAGAACGAATAAACTAGTAACCTTTTCTTTAAGAAAATTGCACCTTGAGGAAATGTATGTGTACATTCACCATTTGGATCCTTCGGGTCAGGAATGCTAAGGATGGATATGAGGGAGAGAGCACTGGGAAGTTTTAGGGAAAGTCTGAGTCCAAAATCTCCTCATCCCTTCTCTACAGCTGAGCTGACTGTGGTTCAGGTGAGTGGGTAAGGCTCCCCTTACAAAAGGCCCACAGCACCACCAGCTGGGAGCATGGGCTAACACTTG
The DNA here is from genome assembly GCA_902168415.1 of Peromyscus melanophrys. Classification (NCBI taxonomy): domain Eukaryota; kingdom Metazoa; phylum Chordata; class Mammalia; order Rodentia; family Cricetidae; genus Peromyscus; species Peromyscus melanophrys. The sequence continues at coordinate 23,678 of CABHPR010142484.1, read as the reverse complement.
AGCCTGGGAGGACATTTCACATGTAAACACAGCCCCAAGAAGGCTGATTCAGGCTCTAACAGTGTCTATGAAAATGTGTTTTTACTGTGTTTGAAAATTGCTAGAGGAAATGGAGATCCAGAACAAAGGAAGCTGCAATTAAACTAAGAGATCTTAGAGCCCTGTTTTTTAACATTCAGCTCCGTTTTAAAAATAGTTTTTCTCTTCCAAATTCCACCTATGATTTCATGCTAAAACCTCTTATTTGGCTTTGGAGACTGAACAGTAAGTGAGTGGCTAGGGAAGGAAGACGGAAATTATAAAAAAGATGGAAAAGTAGAACTTTACTGTGCAAAAAAATGTGGAGCTTGTTAAATATCTCCATTGGAAAAGAAAGAAAGGATATGCTAAAATTTGACTCTAATGAGCCCCAGAAGCAAAAAATCAGTAGCTTTTCGAAAACATGAGAGTCCATCCTTTTAATATTAAGGAAAACATGTAGTCAAGTCAAAGATTTGAAAATAATTGTTCAGCATAATAGAAGAGGGATCCGTTCCTTCCGTGAGGTGCCAGATGGTCTTGTCAACCAAGGGCTGGGAGAAGCAAGCTCCTCACCTGGGGAAAGTGCCAGCGGGCTTCCAACAGCTCATGATCCAGGGCTGGTTAGGCCTGGATCCCATCAGATAGCTAGAGATCTTTTATCTATCATGAATCATTCATGATTAATGATTGCTGGGGCCTTCTAGGTCAATGCGTACTTTTAAAAATTATGATACTTATAAATACCTAGGATCACTGTTTTTATTGTTATTAATATTTTGATTCTATAACTGAATATTCAAAGTTATAATGTGTGGACATTTAATGAAAATTTGACATGCAGATCCTTGATGGCAAAGTGGAAACTGTACTAGATGCTTCTTTGGGGGTTTCCCCCACCAAATAAAGTAGAAAGGAAATTTCTTCAGTGCAAACTAAGAGATACTTTACACCTATCATCACTGAGACCACATAAGCTATTGTGAATGGATGTTTTAAAAAAATGTCAAGTCTCATGAAGCAAGAATTTTAAAATTATATCTTTTAAAAGATTTATTTTATTTTTATTTGTGTATCTGTGTGTATGGCATGTGTGTAAATGGGTGCCCTTCCAAGCCAGAAGTGTCCATCAGTTTCTCTGGAGCTAGAATTACAGTTTTGGCTATGAGCTGCCCAGTATGGTGGGAACTGAACTCTAGTTCTCTGCAAGAGGCTGAGCAATCTCTCCAACCCCTTAAAAATTATCTTTGTGCAATCTAGCAATCCCATTGTTTTTAGTACATAAGTAAACAGTTTCTGTCTTATTTGATCATCTATAAGATATTTATTACACCAGACACCATTGTCTCTGCTCAGTTAAGTTTGTTGGCAGATCTGTGACCCTTGTTTGAAGTTCAAACATCATTCCCACAAGTAGTAATTTGAATGGCCCCAGTTTTTTTTTTTTTTTAACTTTTATTGTGGTGATAAAATTTTCTTTTTGACGAAGGAAAGGAATTGTTAAGAAATGGCAAGTTCATTTTCACCCTGGGGTGCTTTGCTGTGGAGGGGCGCTGATGCAGACAGGCATAATCAAAGTCCAACTCCTCAGGTACCAGTTCAGTTAGCACCTAAGTTAAATTCACTGTGTGCTTTTCAACACTCCAGTGTTTGGAAGTCGGTGACACAGAGAATGGGCCATCAAGACACTTGATGGCAAAATTGACAAGCTGAATTCAATCCCCAGGACCCACATAGGAGACAACCAGCTCCTGCAAGATGTACCCTGTCCTACACACAAACACACACACACACACACACACACACACACACACACACACACACACACACACACGAGAGCAGATGTGTGTGCACACACACACATAAGAATAGGTTTTTTTTTCCCCACAGTTTGTGATGAATGAGTATATATTAGTGTGTCTGTATGATGGTTAAAGCTAAAATTCCAAGTTCTTGGAACCAAGTGGTCTGTGAATTATCATACTTTCTAGCTTGTAAATGAATAGAAGATTTTGAGATATGGAGAAAGTCAATACTTAGTTTCACATTTAGTTTTATTCTTCCATGGGAGGCAAATCCTGGTCTAGAATATGGGGATATAAGAAAAATGTGAAACTGCCTCTGTCCTAGATGCTGGGACTGTGCTAGACCTATGATAGCCTGATACAAACCAAACCAATAGCAAGAATAAAAATTACTCATGAGTGTTAAATAAAAATGCCTGAGAATGCCATCGCACAATGGAAATATCTCGTAAAATGTGTACAATCACAGTAACTCATTTATCTCTAAACAACCACACTGGGAAAAGATACCTGGTGCTGCCACCCAGGGCCTCCCTCACACATGTCAGATTTACATGAAGTAGAGTTGAGATTCTGGACATTTGAGCTGGTGACATTTTGGCCAGACTTGTGAATATGTTGCCTTCCACAGCAAAGGGGACTTTGCAGATGGGATTGAGGTTATGGATGCAGAGATGGAGTTTTCCTAGATGTGTCCAGGGGAACCAAACCTAAAAGTCGAAAAGTGAAGGAGTGAAGTGAAGCCAGGCTGGAGTCAGAGGCTGGGGTCAGAGGCCGGGGTCAGGGGAAGATGGGACTAAGATGTAAGGGACCTGGAGACATAACGGTTTCAAAAGACTGTTTTGAATCTTGAAAGGCCTATGACAGATGTTTTCAACAACTCCCCAAATGCATGAATCTAGTAAATGACAAAGTGGGAGCCCGAGCGAGGTGTGCAGTTCACACGTTGGATCTCTGTAGTTTTAGGTCCATTTCCCACTACCTCATGGTGACAAAGCTCAGCTCAGATACTCAGCACCGCACACAAACGTCTCCCAGTTCTCTCCCCTTAGTCTGCTTATTATTTGTGAGGTCCCCATTGGATTCCAAAAGAGCCTGATCCTATGATACCCAATCACAGTGATAAGGTTATAGCCCAAGGGCCAGACTCACGGATTCAAATCCTGGCCTCACTGCGGCACTAGAATGTGAGTTACAGGAGGTAGATATGTGTGCAGGAACTGTCGTGATTACTGATTGGCTTGTGGAAGGTGCATAATAAATACCTGGAGAAGAAAAGACTGTCTCACATTGACACTGTAAGTGTCCTGTGGAATAACCCATGGAAATAGTTATGGAAAGTGCAGCACAAGCTGTTCCCATGCATGAGAGTGAGTCCTGTGCATCCATGATTGGCTGGACCCGTGGTCCTTGGGACACCTGCCATCAGGAGTTATGGTTATTTCATGATTGGAACCTGCTCTCGTTCCTGGCCTTTCTCACCTCTCATTCCCACCAGGACTGTTTTGTTTCAGTGGCAACATTTAAGTAGGATCATACAGTGTTTATAAAATATAAGCTCGGCTATGAATACTTAAGAATAACTTTCCCCTTCCATTATAATTATGTATAAAAAAAATGGATTGCCAGCAGTAACTTAGTAGGAATCATCTCTTTTAGAGATCTTTATAAATGGATTCTCTGCCCAGAGAGGTGATGTGGTCTTGTTTTTTGTATTAACTTCATGTTTTCTGTGATGATTGTCCTTCATTGCCAACCTGACTAGATGCAGAATCACAATGGAAAGAGTTCTGGGCATCAGTGAGGGTTTCCCAACATGGTTTAACTAAGGTGGACAGTCCCACCCTAATATGGTTGGGGTCCTGGACTGAAAGAAGAAAGCAAGCTGAGTGCCATGGTCCACTCCTGTCTGCAGCCTGATTGTGGATATGGTGTGACCAGGCACCTCATGCCCCTTCCCTGGCATGATGGACTGTACCCACAAGCCATGAGCTGACATGGACCCTTTCTCCCTCCAGTTGCCTTTGTAAAGTATTTTAGCACAGCAATGAGGAAAACAACTAAAAGCCCACAGGGCACCAAATGCTTTCCCCTACTCTAGTGTCTGAGGTGACCCTCAGCATATTTTTGGTGCAAGATCTACTGTTTTTCCAACGAGGACCTAATTGACCATCACATCAGGCTTTTAGACTTGAGCACAGGTGATGGATGATACAAAGTCGGAGCTTGAGGCTGCATGTATTTGAGAAATACCTTCCCCAGGACAAAGTATGATTGAGACATGGAATAATTTCTTAGCATGTTTATGCCAGTTTTGTAATAAGGTAACAAGGTTAATCATGTCTGTTCAGGAAGCAAGGGCCGTCTCTTTAGTCAGCAAAGCTTTGCCTGAACAGGACAAAATGTTCTTTCTTCCTGTTTTCATGAATAAAAATGCCATGTCTATACTGTTTCACAAGACTGCACACTGTGGTCAGCCCTGCATCTTGTTGCTGCTCCATCTTAGAACCAACCATGAGTTCTAGTAAGAAGTCATTACCCAGGGAGGGTTCACTCACGCTAATTTGTGCGGCAACACAGTCTTGTTCTCCTTTGCTAAGTGGACGGGGGAGGAAGGTCATTTGGCCCGTACTCTTCACGTGGCCAAAGATCACATATTTGGCTTTGGAGTGCTAGTAGAAAAGGACACCTCATGGGTTTGTGTCGGGCGTGCTTAATGATCGGACAGCTCTTCTTTCACATGCTTCTCTGTCAAGGTTGTGTACCACTTGCAAACACAAAACAACAACCACTGATTGAGCTATTGTTAACTTTTAGTTCATGCCTCATCTGAGAACAGGCTGGATATTGAAGCTCTATGTCTTCTGGGGAGGAGCGTAGCACATTAGCAATGTATTTACTGTGAGTGGCGCAACTTCTCTGTCTCTGCCTACCTCAGTTTTGGGCCCTGCTGATTTCCACCCACTTTCCTGAAGTGGTTTTCATTTGACCTCTGTTCAGTTCTAAACAAATAAATGCTAATGAGTTTGGGCAATTAATGAAACAAACAAAGAGAAACAAAACCAGTTAAGCTTGCTATGCCTTAAGGAGCCAAGCGGAAAATTTCCATAGGTTACAGAAGCAGGACATATCATCGTTCACAGAGCTGTGTGAAGGCCACCTACTTAGCAGGAAGAAAAATGAGTGGGCAGCAAAGAAAGATTAGTGGTGACCTTTCTCTTTGCTCCCACTCTGCTTCCTAAGCAAGCTGAGAAGTTGCCCTTGAGGGAGAGAGGAAGAACCCTTAGTCTGTTACAGCCCTTAGTGGTGTTGGACTTTACCCAAATCAACCCTCCCAAAGGCCGCTGTGGAAATCTCCACACCCCCTTCCCCATCTCTCCACAGCTAATTAGACTCTTAAGTCAACAGTTATTTGTTCATTAGTCACGATCTGAGTGGTGCTCATGAAGGCTCTACTTCTCAAAACTTTGCAAACAGTAACTTCACAAGCTTTTCAACTGTGGGAGCAGTGGGTCAAAACATTTTTAAAGATTTATCTTATTCTTATAAGTATGCATAGGAGTATGGGCACGTGAGTGAGGGTGCCCACAAAGAGTAGAAGAGGGTGTCTGATCCCCTGGAGTTGCAGTTAGAGATGTTTGCAAACAACTTAATATGTGTGCTAGGGAAAGGCCTAGATAGAGCAGTACATGCTCTTAGCCACTGAGCTTTCTCTCCAGCCCCACAGGTTCAATGTTCCTACAGATTATACACTGGGAGATAATTGATGCAGATATTAGCAACACAAAACACTCCACTTCTGGGGAGTGAATGACTGAACCCTTAGTGGAAACTACTTTGTGACATTAGGCAACCTGAAAATCAGCTTTGCTGACACAGTGGACATTGGGGTGGTTATTAAACTGATACCCAGAGGTCAGGAGGTGGAGGCCAGCCTGGTCTTCATAGAGAGTTCCAGGCTGTCTTTGAGAGAGAAAGAGGGATGTGTAAACAGTCTTTCTCTGTGCCACCAGCCAGTTCCCAAAAAAATGACACAGAGACTTATTATTGATTATGAGAGCTGAGACAATAGCTTAGGCTTGTTTCTAACTAGCTCTTATAACTTAAACTAACCCATTTTTATTCATCTACGTTCTGTTACATACCACCCATCTTGTATCTTCTATGTCTCCTGCCATCTTTGAGAGTATGTACATTCATTTCATACTTCCTCTCTCTCTCTGCTTCCTGCCTAGCTATTGGCCATTCAGCTCTTTATTAAACCAATCACAGCAACACGTCTTCACACAGTGTACAAATACCCCACAACAGGGGTGGGGAGTGATCAGCATGGAGCTGGAGAGATGGCTTGGTGATTGAAGAGCGAGCACTTGCTGCTCTTCCGGAGGACCTGGGCTCAGTTCCCAGCATCCCCATCAGACAGCAGCTGCCAGTAACTTACTCCAGAGGATCCAGACCCCTCCTCTGGAATTTGGGCACCTGCACTTAAAAAAGCAAAGGAAACCTGCTTTTAAAAAAATAATGCCTAGGGAACTTATCACTCCTCAGTAAGATTTTTTCCCTCAGGACCTTAGCAAGTTCTCAGCAGTCAGACACAATGAGCCCCAACTCAGCAACCAGAGGGAAAAACCAGGGCCCTGGTGCCTTCACTGGAATTGCAAAGAAAACAGGTTTCTTGGTGACTAGAGGAGATGTTGAGAATTCTTGGGGGAGATGGGCTCCATCCAGTCTTCTAAACAGCACCGAGGCTGTATACACAGTGCGTGAATCTGAGATAAGGGCCTGTTAGCAATGTGCATAGCATTCCTCTCTAACAGAAACCCCACTGCATTAGGGAGGCTGTGCTCCCTTTTATTTAAAACCATAAATGATTAGTTAAATAAAGCTGATATTTCAAAGCCTGTGTTCAGAAGGAAGATATACCTCTTTTTTTTTTTAATTGAAAATGGATTTTTTTTCATATAACATATTCTGATTATGGTCTCCCCCAACTCCTTTGAGATCCTCCCCGCTCCCATCCAAACCCACACCCTTTCTCTCCCTCATTAGCAAACAAATATCTAAAGAGTAATAATAAAATAAGAGAAAATAAAAGCATGCAGACCAGAAGAGGACAAAAGAAACAAATGGAAGGAAAAGCACAAGAGACGTAGACATGCAGAGACACACGTGTTGGCATACACAGGAACCGTTTTAAGACCTGGGAAGCTGCAGGGGAAATGAGTGAGTGGCTAGAAGACTGTTGTTCCAACTAGGCCAGTTTTTAGAGACTTCTGAATGATCCCCTGTGATCCTGCTGAAAGGCCTCTGCCTCCCCTCCCACCCCCCAGCAGCAGGGTCTGGAATGTGCTGCAGAAGGAAGTCTATGTTTGTTAGTCAGAGTTCAGCCTGCACCCTGCGAAAGTAAGCCAGGCAGGCCGTGTAGTCCCCCCTGAAGCCAGCCATCTCCTCTCCACCCTCCTGCTTGCGATTTTGCATAATCCCCTGCAGGTTCCTCAGGAGGGGGAAATAATCTTAAAGCGGTGACTCATTGTTTTGATTGTTCTAAAGGGCCTCGCTTTTCACTTCTTTTCTTCCTCTCCCAGCCAAGTCTCGGATTCAAACCCCTTTGGGGGGAGGGGTGGGAAAACTGAGACTAAGAAGAACTATCCCCCCACTCCCACCCCCCACCCCACCCCTGCTCCACTGGTGAGATTTCCTCAAGGCGGCAATAACCAGAAACATTGCTAGCATCAAAATTTAGGGACAGGAAGAGACAGGCGGTGAAACAGTAGCCGAAGGGTTGGGAAAGTTTCTCCCATTTACAATTATACTCATGGGTTTTTTTTTCTTATTATTGACAGAATAGTTTTTTCAAGCATACCAGACAGAGTCAAAATGCCAAATGATTGGGTATATCCCGAGCTTAGAGTTCACACACTCGGCTATATTACATGGTTGTTATTAAGTCATAGAACCATATATATTCATAAAATTCAGTTTTCTGGCTTGTTTTCCTTTGCGGGGAGCCTAGGAATGAGGATGGAGTTGAGATTCTCACAGTCTTCAGAGGCATCCCAACTGGTTATCCAATACCAAATGGTTAGCCCTGAAAACGTATTTACAAATTACAAGTGTATTTTGGAATATATATGTATATAAAAAAATATATATGTGTGTAACAATAACTAATGCAAAATGACTCTCTGAATTTGAAAGAGAGCAAAGTGGGGTATATGGGAGGCTTGGAAGGAGGAAAGGGAAAGGGGAAAGGGTGTAATTATATTATAATCTCAAAAAATAAAAAGAATAATTAAAAATGTTTTTAAAGTTTGAGAACCAGGATTCCACAGAGAACTGGTTGCTTGTAAGGTTGCTGCATGGAGATGAAAGCTTAATATGGAATGTCTTGTGATGTCACAAAGGAGTCGGGGGGGGGGGGCAAGAGGGGAGGGGAAGAAATCTGTTGATGAGTTGATAGTAGCCTACCAACGTATAGCTAGAGTTTTCCCAGCTAGCTCAGTCGGTAGAGCATGAGACTCTTAATCTCAGGGTTGTGGGTTCGAGCCCCGCGTTGGGCGCCACCAACGTTAATTTCTTAGTTTTGATGTATACGATGGTTACCTAGATGTTGACATTCATGAATCCTGCTGAAAAGCAGATGGGACTCTTACACTGTTCCTACAAACCTTTTCTAAGTCTACAATGGCCGGAAATGAATTACTGTAGGTTGATACTTTGTTATCTTTCTACACCTTTCAACACTAGGAAGTAAGTGACCACACAATACCCAGGTCGGTGTCAAGGTAGCTGCGTCCAGTGAAACTTGTCATCCATTGGTCCTTCGACAGCCACTCACCAGTCAATAGATCGATTGCTCGGTCAGTCTTCTGAGTTGAACAGCTCACAAGTTAGGCAGACCCTGGTAAAGCTATAGTATGAGGACTAGGGAGGTTCGGGGGCCTATGGAGAAACACAGAAGAAGCTAACTAAGGCTCAGAGGACCAGATACCACATAGCTGCAAAATGGGTATGATTGGTCAAGATGGCCCTGACTGAAGAAGGAGGGGAGGTGGGGTAAGAATGTGTCTGGTGCAGAAGAAACAGTGCAGCAGAGATGAGAGTTAGATAGAGATGTGGAGTTGGAGCAAAGTAAAGCAACAGTGTCTAGATTATGGAGTTCAGTGAGAGGGCAGAGGAAGCTAGAAAGATAAGCAGAGTCTACATTACACTAAGGAGTTAGTGGTTTAACTGAATGTGATGGGAATCTAATGAAGAGATTGAATCAGCAGCCTAGGGAGATGGTTCTCTAAGAGGGTGATGCTACACAAGCTAACACTCACATACAAAGCTGAGCATGGCAGTGAGCACTCACTGTGCTGAAGAGGTGGAAACAGGAAATTTCCACCTAGACAGTCTATCAAAGTGGTGGACTTCAGGTTCAGTGGGGGACCCTGTGTTAAAACAGTAAGTTAGAGAAGCAGCTAAGCTTCTGTTGACCTCTGGCCTGCACATGCACACACATGTGCACACAAATATTCTCCTGTGCACAGACATAAATACACCACACACACACACACACACACACACACACACACACACACACACGGATTGAATCAGGAAGTTTAATAAAAAATTCTATTTGGGCCAAATCCAAGACCTCTTCCCTAGGAGAGAAATTGGTTACTTGGGGCAGAAGAAGAGGAGACCAGTGAGAGAGCAGTTGCAACAGTCTCAGTATACAATGTCACAGCCTTGGCACCCTGACAAAGGGTTTGGAGCTAATGGGGACGACAGATTCAAGGAGACCGAGAACGCACAGTCGATGGAGGCCAGTGTCTGATATGGTAAGAGCGATGAGGAAGGGAAGACGTACTGTTTAGAAAACTCATCTCCACATCTAGGGTCTGTAAGTTATTTCATCTACACATAAATCCAAGCTTTGCATGTGGCAGTGGCGTGTGACTCATACGTGGCTTTCTGGAGATCCATATGAGCATATGTGGGTGTGTCAGACACACCTACCACGGCCCCTGTCAGTCAGGATGTCAGGTCCTCCATCCTTGAGTTCAAGCAGAATCTGTAATTTGCATCTAACCAGTAGAAAAAACGACAAGGACAGTAGGGTGGCACTTCTGTATTTAAATTATATTATGTGAAGCTGTGTTTTAGCTAACTGCATGGGAAAGACCTTTCCAGCTCTCTTTGAAGTTTGTGCTGTATGAAAAGGTGACTGCATGGCAAAGGATTATGGGTAAGGTCTTAGCTCTGCACGTGGCCATGGGTGACCACCATCATGAAACCTTAAACCTACAAAATCCCGTTGAGATACTGAGTTCTGCCAACCACATGAAGAAGTTTGGAATTGACTCTTTCCCAAGCCAAGTCCCCAGGGCGATGGCACTTCCAACAGATGCTTTGATTGCTCAGAGCCAAGGACCCCTGACTTACAGATACTGAGGTTCTGGGTCTGGTGGTGTGCACCTGCAATCCCAGCACAAGGGACGTGGAGGCAGGAGGATCAAGAGTTCACGGACAGCCTTGGCTACACAGTGTGTTCAAGAGTAGCCTAGGATACATGAAAGAAAGCCAGAAACACTGAGATAACAAAGTGTGTTGTTCTGAGCCACTGAGTTGGTGACAGTTTGTTATGTCACAACAGAAAGGGACATTCCTGCTCACTCTGTTTCTCTCTCTTCTGTACTCCTCTATCTCCATGCACAATCAGAATCTTAACCCGGAGGCTCTTCCTTTTGGCCTTCACTTACCCTTTATGTTTTCAGCTGCATAGTCTGGATGTTCTGAGTATCGCAAACTCCCATTGGCTCTATTTATCAGAACTGGCTGACTTACAGATTAAAAAACATGGTAACCACTGTGGGACAAGCCTATAATAGTGGTGTGAGAATGGGACATTTGCTCCCAGGTGTTAGAGCACCACAGTGTCTTCCTGCTGCTTACACCCCGAGAAGCCATCATTGACCCATGCTGGCCCCATCTTCTCTTTGGTGCCTTGCTTGCCACGGCCCCTGTGCACCTATAGTGCTTCAAGGCTTTATGTAAACCACCATCATCCCCTTAATTTTTGTGCTTCATAAACCCCTCTTTAATCCCTAGCAAATCCTCTGAGTGTCCTCTATTCCCATGCCACTGAGAAGAGTGATATACTGTGAGTTAACCCTGGGGAACGGGTAGGAAATCATGAAAAGAGTGTGTTTGAGAATGTGCAAAGTCTCAGAATTCATACACGTGATGTGATGTCTATCCATGAACCTCCCTGACATTGGTGACAGCCACAAGGCGATGGTTTTGGACTTTTCCATGGGTTAATGAAGACAGATTTAACAAGAGACTCCTTGGGAAAAACAAAACAAAGCAAAAAAAAAAAAAAAAAAAAAAAAAACCCAAAAGCTATTTTTGGTCCTCACTTTTATTGAAGGCCGTGTGAATTTATCTCCCCAAAGACCCTTTTCCTAATCCTCTGGATGGAATAGTTTTCAGCTCATGTTTATTTGTCACTCTCTCTAAGCCAGTCTTTGCCTGGGGCTCTGGGGATACAGCAATGAACAGGCTGGTTGAACTCCGTGGAATTTGTCTTGTAAAATGGAGATATATATCACGAGAAAGTTAATAGCTACAGCACACAGTGTTTCAGAAGTGATGGCTGCAATAAGCAAAAGCAAGAGAAGAGACTAGAAATAGAGCATGGACGTTTACAAGTTTGGACTGGGAGGTCAGGAAATATTCCAGTGGCAACAGTGGATCTAATGAACTATCTGAAGAGAGGGAGGGAGTGGATAGTTAACAGTTGTCCCACGCAAAGGGAACCCTGTGGAGAGGTCCTGTATCTTCAAAGGGGAAGGCCAGCTGAAGGGACCAGAATGGAACAGAGACAAGAGGAGAGGTTGGAGAGAGAAATCTTTGGAGTATTTGGACCACGCAGATGTCTAGACTGCAGTGATGCTCTGCCTAGAACAAGATGCAAGGCTCCTGGAAAACTGTAAGTAGGAGAGTAAGAGAAATGGCTTCCATCTGATGGTGTGCTGCAACCTCCAAACCTTCGATGTTTGCAGGAGTGAGAGCGAAGACAAAGGAAGAAACAGACACTGTCTAGGAGACTACTGCCATAACATGCAATAAATTCCAAATGTCTCCATAACACAGAAGGTCCTGTTGGACTGTTGGGCAGGAGGGACCACATGGGAGTGTTTGTTCTTTTTGAATGATAGCATCTCTCTCCCTATTCTGTGAGGACATGGTGGTCTGGAACATTCTCTTCACTACTACCAATGGAGTAAAGAAAATGTTGGGAGGGACAAGAGAGACCCTCCTTTGCTCAAGAAATATGTCTGTATAGGCTGTAATTTTAGCTGGAAAAACCCTTTAAAGGAAGCAGAAATAAACTATTCATTGCCATATGGAAATAAAACTTTCATATGCTTTTGGTATAAGCATGCAACCCATCCAATGTTAACAATGCTTTCATGTTTATCTTCACACTAATCATGTAAACTATATCTCCATTTGTACCAAGCTGCTGCTCAAGGATGAAAGAAACCCTCAGGGTAGGAGCCAGCGTAGAGCGGGGACCAGTTCACCCCTTTACAAGGATATGCTTTCCACTGCCTGTCTCTGGGCATTCCTTCATGCCTGGTAGATTAAAGGAAAGTCAAGATCAGGAAGCCTGTGCTTTTCTGTAACTGCACAGATATAACTATAGAGACCCTGTGACCATCTCCAAGAAATCGTGATTAGTCAAGCTTCGATCTCTGGCCAGGGGGATAGATCTGTACCAAGAAGACATAAAATACTGGTGGAAATATGTGAGCCCTGGCTAGGGTAGATGTGAGGGGAAGTTAATTCTCTATTTGACCACTGATTAAACTTGTACCCTTAGTGAAGGAAGTGATCTTTCTACTTAGATATTTGCGGCTCATCCTTCAAATATTTCTTGTTTAGGGACCCGACCCAGTTCTGGTTCTAGTACTGGATAACCCAGCATGACGTTTTGTGTCCTGTTCTCCAGGCCCTCACTGTTATTTACGTATTTCATGATAATGCAGAGACCACTATGCAGTCTTATAAATTGTATTAAGATGCATTTCCATGAATTCGCCTGTACAGCCCAATAAAAAAGCACCAGTGCACTTAGTTTTCCTGCTGAAAGTAGTCAAGTGGTCAAGAAGAAGCAGTGAATATTCACTAGCTTCGTTTGCATTTGTGCCTGACTCACACTTCTGGGTTAACGCATGAACGCTGGCCACTGAAGTGAAGGCGACTTCGCAATAGGATTTAGACCTTGGAGCTGGCAGACCCGCTGCCTTCCAGTGAACCCCCCTTGGTCTGCACTGGTTCTGGCTGCATGGGTCCAGTTAGCATTCGCTTGTGTTTGGTACTACATTCACCCCGGGGCACACTGTAAGCTTTGCCCTCCCACCAGAGCAGTGTCTTTTACTTACTGTTCATCCTTGTGCCTGATCCTATTTGCTGTCTCCAGAGCCGGCCCCACTGCTTCTCGAAGGTCAATTTTTAACAGTCTATGTTCTCCCCTCCCGTCTTCAAACAGCGATCTTGGGCCTGACTCCCAAGTTGGCCTCAGATAGTGGAAAAGTTCTCCTGGGTTGAGACTGGAAGAGTGAGAGTTGACCCAGACAGTCTAACTATCTCCGTGGGGATCTTAATTGAAACCAAACTCGTTCTCCATGTTAATGTTTTCCTAATAGGAAGAAAAAGAGGAAGCCAGACCCAGAGTCCAAACCCTCCTCTAGGTTCTGCTTAGCAGTGAAATTAACAAGGATCCTGTCCTGGGTATTATGCATTGGCTGGGAATCATTTGACTGTCCCCAGGGCCAGCCACTCATCCCAGCTGCTCCATTAATCTCTGGGAAATCCCCAGCGCTGCAACTGTCACTGTATAATTAAATGCTTTGTTATTTTCTGCATGGCCCTGTGCTTTGGCAGCGTATTTTTATTAAGAGCAGGGCCTGTTGTTTGTCATGTGTTCCGTATGGCTGTGAAGAGGTGGCTTCCCATCGTCCTCCTCCTTTGTCCCTGCTTCTTCTGAATCAAGCAGTTTTTCTCTCCTCTCTTTCCTTCTTTTTCTCCTTGCTTCTGTTCATATGGAAATATGTGTGTGTGTGTGTGTGTGTGTGTGTGTGTGTGTGTGTGTGTGTGTTTTGTTTCATTTTTGAAGTGAGGTCTCATTATGTGTAGTCTCTGCTGACCTGAGACTCACAATGTAGACCAGGCTGGCCTTGAACTCACAGCCTCCTGAGTGCTGGGGTCAAGTGTGCACACACCTTTACTGTAGATGGTACTGGGTTTCATAGGATGTTTTAACATGGGTCTATGATGTACTTTGACCATGTCTTTTGCCTTTGTACCTTCTTCTCCATCTTTCTTCCTCAAAGCCAGGTTCTCTAATGCATTAGGTCAGCAGCAACCGTCTTCTCTAGTTTTTCCTTCCAGTCTCCTTGGAGAAGGAAATGAGATTTAAAACATTAGAATTAACTATGCGGTCATGTTACTGCCACCCATAAGGTTAATCTTTAACTTAAGCACATGACCCCCAAATATCCAGATACTACAAACTGACAAATTTCAAACAGGGAAGACAACTATTTGACTTCCTGATGATGTCATTATGCTAGTAATTTCGTCACAACAAAGGCCATGTCCTACAATATAGAAATAGAGCTTAATGTCAGTATTTTTACCTGGAACAAAACTTTCTCTTGTGACCTTCAGTTACCCCAAATGATGCAGCTGCTTCCACACAGGAAAGAGATTTTAATCATGAAGTGGGTGTCTTAGTTTGGTGGGAGATGACGGCTCTCAAGAAGCAAACAGTCCTCCACTGTAAATTAACAGCAAGCCTTCCCAAAGAAGTTCCCACCTATGTTTAAATCCTTTGCTCACTGATGCTTAAGCTTTGAGGGCATATTGCAGTTCAATTGGAACCACACCCAAAACTGATGTGAGGGCTGGGGTTTGGGGTGGGGGTGCTGTGTTGGGGAGACAGTGACAACCAAGGAGATATTCACAATGAGAAAGCGCTAAAAGCTCCTGCTGCTATTACAAGCTGACACACAGCCAGCCTTGGATTTGATATCTGTCAGGAAACCTCATTTTCTTAAAGGGAGATGGCATGGAGGGGCAGATATGCTTGCTCCCTGGAGTCAGATCTTAGCAAAGTTTGACCCTGCTGACTCTCAGGTCTCGGTTCTCTCATTTTAAAAAATCAAAATAAAGCCGCTTGTTCCATACGTATGTCATCAAGTTTGAGAAAACATTCTTTTTTAAAAAAATATTTATTTATTTTTATTCTATGTTCATTGGTGTTTTGCCGGCATGTTTGTCTGTATGAGGGTCCCAGATCCCTTGGAACTAGAGTTATAGACAACCGTGAGCTACCATATGGGTGCTGGGAATTGAACCCAGGTCCTTTGGAAATGCAGCCAATGCTCTTAACCACTGGGCCATCTCTCCAACCCCCGAGAAAACATTCTTGAAGTGTAAAGACAGAGTGAGGTACTTCCTAATAACTCAACAAGTGGTAGTTATGGTTAAGGTGTTGTCTGGTATGATGTGGTGGTTTGAAAGAAAATGGCCCCCAAAGGGAGTGTCACTATTAGGAAGTGCTGCCTTGTTGGAGGAAGTGTGTCACTGTGGGGGCCGACTTTGAGGTCTCTTTTACTTAAGTTTCCCTCAGTGTGACTGTCAGTTGACTTCCTGTTCTCTGCAAGCCAAGGTGTAGCCAGCACCACATCTGCCTGCATGCCACCATGCTTCCTGCTGTGAGGATAATGGGCTGAACCTCTGAAACTATAAGCTTGGCACCCCAATTAAATGTTTTCTTTATAACAGTTGCTGTGGTCATGGTGTCTCTTCACAGCAATGAAAACCCTAACTAAGACCCATGATGACTGTTAAAGCCTTGCCCCCTCTCTGCCCACACTTCCTCTCTGCCCACACAGTTGTGCCAGGTGGGCCTGTGTTCATGTTCTCTTCAACAACTCCATAGTTTTACCTCTTTCCCCTTCTAATCACAAGCATCTTTTCTTTGATGGATTAGTTGATAAAAGTGGTGTTTATCCAGTGATTTTTGTCTTGCATTTGAGTACAATAAAAGGACAACAAAGGGAACCAATTAAGTAGTGAAATCTCCTTCTAGTGAATTAACTAATGAGAGCATCTTGCTCTGACATACACTATGTCTATTTGGAAGAATATTAGATATTGGAAAAGGAAGATGCTGAAAACCAGTTTTGAAAAAGCTGAGATTGGGTCACAGTCAGAAAAAAAGAAGCTTGGGAAATAAGGAAGGAAGGAGAGAAGGAAGGAAGGAAAGGGAAGGGAAGGAAGGAGTGTAGCTAGAGTTTTTCTGGTCCTGCCTGGCCCACAGTCAGGACAAATCTCTCTAACCCGCCAGTCCCACAGCAGCTCAGACCCAACCAAGTAAACACAGAGACTTATATTGCTTACAAACTGTATGGCTGTGGCAGGCTTCCTGCTAACTGTTCTTACATCTTAAACTAACCCATTTCTATTAATCTATACCTTGCCATGTGGCTCATGGCTTACCAGCATCTTCACATGCTGCTTGTCATGGAGGTGGCTAGCAGTTTCTCTCTGCCTCAGCCTTCCACTTCCCAGAATTCTATTCTCTGTTAGTCCCGCCTATACTTCCTGCCTGGCCACTGGCCAATCAGTGTTTTATTTATTGACCAATCAGAGCAATTTGACATACAGACCATCCCACAGCAAGGGAGGGAGGGAGGGATAAAGAAAGGAAGGGAAAGAAAGGAGGGATGGAGGGATGGAGGGAAAACGATAAAGAAAGAAGAGAAAGATCCCTCCAGTGTCATTAATCTCTGATGGAAAAGCCGTTCACAAAATTTAGCTCATAAAACTGAAACGAATTCCCACCTTCCCAAGGAGCTTCCTCACTCTCTGACTGCCCACTCCCGCCGGAATCACCTGAGAGCGGAACCCAGCATCTTACATCATCCCCTAGATCCAGGCATCAGCACTTATTGATAGTCCCCTGGTGACTTCAGCCGGAGCCAGGGTGGGGACGCGTTGAGCACAGAGCCTGTCTGAGGTTCTTGCCCGCAGGAGCTGAGTATCTGCTTCTGATTGCATAACTAGCTGCACCTTTCACTCATTACCCCACTCCGTTTTCACTGCTGAGAATAGAGCAAATCACAGTGTTTCCCAAATACTGAATTAATCATTCCTACGAGTCTTCAAAACAGACAAGAAAACTAACTTGTAGCCTCAAGGCAATGAGTCTTTGTTATTCCTATTTTTGGTGGAAACCAGTCTTCACAGTCAAACTGATAAATTAAGTTCTTAGGGTTTTTAGAAAACCCCAGTACTACTGGGGGAGGGGACAGAAAATGGTGCCATAGGGTTGGAAACAAAATGATGAGCTGGCTGTTCCTGCCAAGTGACCATTGGGATGTCTTGTTACCCTAGTCAAAGAAAAGAGATGGCCCATGACCCTCCCCACCTGAATCCATAGCTAGAGAGTGGCTGTTTGGTATTCTTCAGACCATTGCTCCAAACTTAACTGTTGGTCTCAGTGTGGAACTGTACCACACTCACGTGATGAAGGAAAGACTCTGTGATATCTATGACATGAAGATCATGATAGCCTTCTCACCGAGATATGAAGGTGTTCGTGATGCCCTGAGGATGGGAGGTTGAAGGAAGAGGGAGACAAGGGCCGTCTTAAACTCCATCCCTCTTTCCTATCTTGGAAGCTATGGCATACTGACTATATCCATTACTTCTTCCATTGCTGTACCAGACACTGGACTAAAGGTTTATTTTGACCCGTGGTTTGGAGGACTGCCGTCCATCATGGCACAGAAGTTGACCCATGGTTTGGAGGACTGCAGTCCATCATGGCACAGAAGGTAGAGACATGAGTGGCTAAGTGACAGAGAAGGCGGTGGACCGGCCAGCGAGTCAGGTCAGGAAATAGAGCCAGGCTGTGCAGCTGAAGGCCTGAGTCCCCTCTTCCTCCAGAGAGGTCCCAACTCTCAGACATACGAGCCTGTGGAGAGCGTTTTACATCAGAGCTACAACGCTGACTCTCACCCAAACTTCAGAGCCTATGAATTCAGGTTGAGACAAAATAGGCCTCGCTGTGTGTTTCTGGAACACTGGCACACCTTACAGGGAAATTTCCAGAATCTCATCTTTCAAGCAGTGTTCCTCGAGGGGGTGGAAAGGTTGTTTCTCATAAATTGGCCCTGATGATAGTCATGAGGCAGATGACCGCTCATGGCTCAGGAGTGATTCCCTCAGAGGAAACAGTCCACTTCTTCCCTTTAAGGATGTTTAACTTAGTGCCTTGGGCTGTGTGTGCCTGAGACCCATGCATTGCGGAACACAATACCATTTATATTGTATTTTAATAATGCATAAGAAGTCACTCCAAATTTAGTGATGTATTATTTTGGATCATCATGGGCCAGGAGTCTGAACTCAGCTTAGATATACTCTCTGCTAAGGGATTCATCAGGGGCCAGCTGGTGTTTGCTCTTCTTGGAAAAAACTTGAGTAAGAAAAAGTCTGGGGCTCCTTTGGAGTCTTAAAGATTTATTTTTTTGTTTGTATGTGTGTGGGCATGTACACACTGTTAAATGAGAGAAGCCATCAAGAGTAAATCCTTCTTGTGACTCAGTGTTTCAGTGTTTGAGTTGTGGTTTATCTGGAAACAGCACTTTGTGGCATGTTTTCCCTGGAGTGTGAACTCCTATAGGCAGGGTCAACCTCCTGCTGAATCTCCCAGGGCTGGATTAAGTAGAAGGGAAAAGTAATCAAACAAATGGAGTTACCATAGTTACCATAAACCTCGCCCCTCCCCAGGAAAAACATGAAAGGGACGTGCGTTATCAGAGTGGAGAGATGAAGTCTTAGATGGCGCTGATCTTAGACTAGGAAAGAGTAGGTCATAGACTCTCACCCCAGCCCACATCATCCTTCTCTGAGGTATTTATTTGAGGTTGAGATATTCAGGAGCAGTATTTCAGGAATGTAGGCCACCTCTCATTTACAAAAGAAACTACGTAGTTTGCATTATGATTTATAGTTGTTGAAATATGGAAGAAACCGGGTCTAATTTGTGTATATTCTGGGAACTGTGGTGTTCTCATAGAAACTAAGTGTCTTGGGCTAATAAACATCCTAGGTATGGGTGGGAGGAGGCTAGGGATGCACACACTGTCCTGTGACTTTGATGGCAGGGAATGAAAACCGAACTGGGAGAGTGACATGGAGGCAATTTGTGCCGTGCTTAGTCGGTGCTTGACAAACTACTGTGGCTGTTTTCTGTTCATTTCCATCGGAGAGCTCTATTAGATTAAGGGAAAATGGAGTCACCGTAAAATGGAATGTCCTTTTCTATGCCTGCTCCCATTCTGATGATATGTTACATTATACCATCTAAAGACCCTCTAAGTACCTCAGATACGTTCTGAAAGAGCCCCCAAGGGCCAAATAAGAAGTACGAGGGAAATCACTTTGTCACCCACAAACAGACTCTGCAATATTCATCTTTCATAATTCATCCCCAGCTGCCTGGAGAACACACCCTCTGACAGCATGATTTGCTACCATTGGATGCCATTAAATTCATCATTTCAAATACACTGTGTTCCTAGGTTTATAGCTTGTAATAACGATCAAGGTTTCTGCATTCTTGATAAATGAGGCCCATCATGATCACATAATATGTATTGGGAAGGTTTTCTGGGTTTAAAAAACTCAGATATTTTACCTTGATGCATAATCTCCAATGTCTCTTCATTGGATGTAATTTTCTTTTCTCTCTTAAATCAGCTAATTTTAAAAATCAAACAGCATCTACTGCAGGAGCAAGGCTGCCTTCCACACAATATTAGTCTCCTACACAAAGAAAGCATCTTCCCCTCTTGTCAGAACTAGGTGCACTCAGGATTACTACCTGTCACTCCTGCACTAGCATATCATGCATGTTATAAAAGTACAAAGGACTAGAAACGCAGTTGAGTTGGTAGAGTGTTTTCCTAGCATGCAGGAAGCCTTGAGTTCAATTACCAGCACTGCATAAAACTAAGTACTGTGCACATCTGTAGTACCAGCACTTGGGAAGTAGAGACAGGAGGATCAGAAGTTTAAGGTCATGCTCGGCTACATAGCAAGTTCAAGACCATGTTGGGATACATGAGACCTTGCCTCAACTTCCACCCCCACTCCCACCCCCCAATAAAGTATAGAAATTTCAAAAGGATGACATTCCAATCAATGCAAACAAACTTGAATGGTTCCTTCTTGTACCCCTTTGGAGACTTGTAGTGAGGTGAGGAAGGACATGAAGGGATTCGGTTGTTTTTTTTTTTTTTCCTTCTCCAACTGTGTTCCATGTTGCCTTCTGATCTGACATGTGTGCTGCCAGTTTCAGGAGCAGCCAGGTGGTTTTTCACATCCCACATTTTACTTTTAGAAATGTTACAGAAATATCAAGTGTTTGCTTATATTCCTCCTCCTCTGTATGGCGGGCGAAGAGATACACAGCTCTGATAAGACCAGGCATTCATCCCAGCAGAGTTCACGGCAGGTCAAGTCCCAAACACTGGATTCTGGGATGAGTCAGAATATCCCTCTACTTTCAAGCACCTGGTGCCTTTTCTGATCTAAGATACATCAAAATCGTTTCTCTAAAATAACAGGAGAAGACCTGTGTCTTAAAGAGAAGGAGATATGATAATAGATTCTAGTTTCCTGACATCTCAGAAAAACAGACTGTGAAATAAACACATTGTAGACATTGAACTTTATAGAGCATCAGTAAAAATATTCTCTGTGACCAGGAAGTTTGGATTGAATGCCATATTGCATGTCTCCATTGATTTTTCTTTTGATGAAAATTTGAGATAAATGTCTGGGTTTTTTTTTTTTTTTTTGGTTGCCAAAACACAGATTTTTCACATATATGTGTGTATGTGGACATCTATATGTATAAAGTGATAAATATAGTTTTAAAGTTAGTTTGATTTCACATCTATAATTTTTAAAATTCTAAACTAAGTTGAGAATTTAATATTCTTCAATACCCTGGTGCCTAGTAGATCTTGGTTCACTCAAGCTCTCCTGCCTAAACACAGTGAGATTCTAATACTGGGCGTCAGAAGGCATTCTCTGGACCATGAAAGCTGACATGATAACGGGTTATTTTTTATGACATCTCAAAGATGTGCCAGAGTTCAGGCCTTCTTCTCTCATCCCATCTTTGTGTAATGTTTGGGCCAGAGTGTCTCTAATACTTTCTTAACGTGGTGAATGTCAGTTAGCCGTTTTCGAATCTTCAAGGGACTCAGTCAGGTTGTTATAGATGCATGGTTGACGTTGCTGCTGTCACTCTGAAATCAACATGGATATAGAGAAGGCAGATGCTTTGCCGTCTAGAACTTTACAATTGAAATAGCAATTGCTTCCTCTTTCCTAGGATTCTTGCTATGTTCGGTAGTTTTAAATGAAGACAGAAATGGTAACCTATTTGCCTCATGATGCTGTGTATGATTCCAAATTCAATTATTTGACCTCTGAAACCTTTGCCTACTGTTGTCCCTAGGTCCCTTCATGACTACAGCTTAAGGAGAAGTCCCTTGGATAAAGAGTTATTTTAGTAGAAAACTAAGAGATCCGAAGACTTACTTTATTTTTAATTATATGTATGTCTGGGTAAGAGTATGTGCATGTGCCCTTGGAGGCCTGTAGAGGAAGTGGAGTCCCCAGAGCTGAAGTTATGAGTGGTTGTGAACTGCATGATGTGGGTACTGGGAACAAAACTCCAGTCCTCTGCAAGAGCAAGTGCTCTTAACCACTGATGTATCTCTGTAGCCCCAGATGGTCCTTTTCAAACATTACTTAGTCTGTTTTCTGTTGCTGCGATAGAATGCCACAGACTGGGTAAATTATAAAGAAGGCAGGTTATGTGGAGGATGATTCTGGCTCTGAGAGGTTGGTGCTGGCATACGGCATAGACGATCTTGCTAGGTCATAACCTGGTGGAAGAGCAATAAGTTGGAAAGAAACAGAGAAAAAAATGTGTCTGAACTCTGTGATAACTAACCTATTCCCTTCATAACTGCATTACTCTCTCCATGCCTGTAGAGACTGAATACACCCATGTTCTCTGAAAGATCTCCCATCTTGATACCCTCATAACTGAATTAAATTCCAGTATGAATTTTAGAATTTAAGCCATATCAGAATTTAATCTGTTACAGGTTTTTCTCCTCTCTGAGATAAAATTGTGGCATGAACTATAATTTGATTCTTCAGGATATGAAAAACAGAAAATGAATTTCCAGATGGCTCCTAATAGTGGTTGTTGTGATATTCTCCAGTTTACTCTATAAATAGCAAAGCTGTGAGGTCATGTGTGACAGTGACCTCAGGAGACATTTCACCTGGTTGTAATGTGACCTCACATCTTGCCTTCTCACCTCCATTCTCTTCTTTCTCCTTGTTGATGTCAGTTTACACAGAACCCCAGCTGTCCAGTTACTGCCTCTGGTCCTATGTGGATGCAGAATAGATTTGCATGTGGCTAATCATAAAACCTCACATTTATTGAATTCTTAGGATGCCTAGGAACAGTTCTGAAGAATTCACATATATTCATTAACACTCATAACAGCTGGTGAAAGAGTAATAACAAGTAATGTTGACCCCACACACAGGTGGAGAAACTGAGGAGAAAGAGGTTAGGCATCCTATCCAAGGTCACCCAACTAGTGAACGGCAGGGCTGGGACTGTAAACCAGCACCAGGGACTGCCAGCACCCTACACTAACTTCTCAACAATAACTCAGTCTTCCTTATGTCTGCAAAGCACAGCCATCAGCATCCTTGATGGATGAGACATCTGCAAACACAAACAAAAGAATAAACCCCAGCCTAGTTTTTCAATTAAATATGGAATTTCATGAAAGTTATCTACCCTTAATATTTCGTCTCTTGTTCAGGTTATTAACATTTTCTTTCTTTCTTTTTTTCCTGGTACAAAAAAAAAAAAAAAAAAAGCTTGCCAACTGTCGATTTCTTGGATGAAATCCACATGACTTAGTCATCATGAGACTCCCTGGGGGTCTCTACTCTCCTGGGTGGACTGAAGGCTTTCCATGGCCGGCCATGTTGTTTGCTAGCTCTGAATGAAACTGGAGTCCCAGCTGCAGAAGGCGAAGCAAAAGCGTAGTCTGAAAAACTGTTGATTTCTGGGTTTGGTTTCTTGCTAGGGCTAGGCAAGGAGGAAGCAATTGGAAAACAATCGAATATTTGTCTTCTGGAGACCCACTACCGTTAAGCATCTGTGCATGCCGCAAGAACTGAGATCAAGAGCACATGAAATATCTTAACAACTAGAAGCAACCTGGCTGTGTGGTCTTCAGTTTGGAGAAAGAATTTTAGGAAAGTCTGCTTTCCACCCATGAAGCTGGGAGCTCCATCTGTCCTGTACCCAATACATCAAAACTGGGAGAAACTGCATCCCAGGGGAGCCAGGAACGAGGCTGACAGATGAACCACAGGGTTCTTTTTTTTCTTTTTCTTTTTTTTTTAAATTAATAAGTCCTGTAATGGCCCTGCTGGTTCCTAGCAGAGAGGAGGGTTTCCCATTTCCCTGTTGAATTCAGTCAGTGCAACTTCTGTCTCGGGGCCAGGGAGTCCAGTCAGAGGGTCCCATGGATGATTTATTAGGCCCGTCTCATGAGTGTGGGTGTGGCACTTGAACATTCTTGGCCACAGTGCTCAAAGCTACTGCTTGCAGGAAGCAGGCCTCTAGCTGTTGAGCCTGTGAAGGGAGGTCAGGCCCCTCTACGC
>CABHPR010142483.1:0-49809 GCA_902168415.1 Peromyscus melanophrys | reverse complement strand
TAGTCTGTACTGTGTCTAGGTGAAGTTCTAGTCTGCACTGTGTCTAGATGAAGTTCTAGTCTGTACTGTCTCTAGATGAAGTTTCAGTCTGCACTCTCTAGATGGAGTTCTATTCTACACTGTTGTCTAGATGAAATTCTAGTCTGCACTGTGTCTAGATGAAGTTCCAGTCTTCACTATGTCTAGATGAAGTTCTAGTCTGCACTGTGTCTAGATGAAGTTCTAGTCTGCACTTCTGTCTAGATGAAGTTCTAGTCTGCACTGTGTCTAGATGAAGTTCTAATCTGCGCTGGTGCTGTGGGATGTCTTTCTGTATGTATGATTGAATATGTGTCGCTCTAAGTGGTTGATAAATAAAGCTGTTTGGCCAATGTTGAGGCAGAATAAGGTTAGGTGGTACATTCCAACTGGAGAGAAAGGAAAAGAAGAGGGGAGGTGGAAGAGACACTGAGAGCTGCCACCAGGAGAAGCAAGATGTGAAAGTACCAGTAGGCCACGAAGCCACATGGCAACTTTAGATAAATAGAAATGGGTTAAGTTATAAGAGCTAGCTAGCGAGAAGCTTGAGCCATAGGTCATTCAGTTTGTAACTAATATAAGCTTCTTCTGTGTTTATTTGGGACTAAGCAGCTTCGGGACGCGAGTGGGAGAGATTTGTTCTGACTGCAGGCTGGGCGGGACACAGGAAAGCTTCTCACTACACACTGGTCTCTAGATGAAGTTCCAGTCTTCACTGTCTCTAGATGAAGTTCTAGTCTTCACTGTCTCTAGATGAAGTTCTAGTCCACACTGTCTCTAGATGAAGTTCTAGTTTGCACTGGTTATTTAGGAAACAAAGTGTGACCACCCACTCTGAATGTGTGAAGTTTCCAGTTGGAAGTGATGGTCCATGGAGTCACTACACATTATTTTCATTCCCATGGCTGTACTGGAGGGTTTCATGTCAAATTGACACAAGTTAGAGTCACTGGAGAGGAGGGAGCCTCAATTGAGAAAACACCTCTATAAGACCAGGCCATTGGCAAGCTCATAGAAAGTTTTATTAATTAGTGATTGACTAGGGAGACCCCATTCCATTATGTGTGGTGCCATCCCTGGGCTGGTGGTCCTCGGTTCTATAAGAAAGCAGGCTGAGCAAGGCATGAGGAGCAAGCCAGTAAGCAGCACTCGTCCATGGCCTCTGCATCATCTCTTGCTTCCTGGTTCCATCCATGTTTGAGTTCCTGTTCTGACTTCTTTCAGTGATAAACAGTGATGTGGAAGTGTAAGCCAAATAAGCCCTTTGCTCCCCAACTTGCTGTTGGTCAGGGGGTTTCATTACAGCAATAGTAACCCTAACTAGGACAATGGCTCTAACTAAACATGCCAGATGACAAAGTCAGCACCCAGAATAAAATAACAATAACTTAGGAAATCTTAGCTCTAGGATAACCAGATGAGGAAAGTAACACCCGAGACAAGATATTACAAGTAAACTCAGAGCCCCCAGCTACAGGCTAGCATTCAGCCTCCCAGCCCAGTAGTTGAAAGAGCAGTGCTGGATCGTGGAGGAACTGGGACTGTAGATCTGACTATGCCACGCTGGCTGTGTAATCTAGGACAAAGCATCTCTGCAGCTCAGTTTCCCCTCTATAAAGTAGGATAGGTGTTTTACAAAGTTACCTGCATACAGTTTCCTGTGCTCCAGGCACAGGGTTTTCTGAGGTTCTCATCTAGTCCTGTAAGTACCGGGCTGGGAAAACCTCTCAAAGAACAAGAAGAAAGACACTGTAGATGCTGCCCTCCCCTTCCCTTCCCAGACCAGCCTGGGAGCTCCTTCTTCTTCCTTATGGGAAAAACTCACCTCAAGGACTGACTGAGTTTAGACCAGAGAAAAGGCCATGTAGGAAGGACTTGATGCTTTTCTCTCTTCAATCTTTTTGGAGCTATTTCGGGAGCTTGTACAAACAAAATGGTTGTGAAGCCTGAAAACACATAGGAAATGTGCAGCCTTGCCCTGAAGCCAAGCGGAGCTACAGGAAATGATGAATCAGACCCAAAGGAACTAGAGACGGGAATCAGGTGAGCTCTCTGTCTGGAGCTTCAAGAGCAGGATTCACTTGTAAGTGCCTGTCTGTGTCTAAAATGGTCTGGGTGAATGGTGCAAGTAGATGCTGCGGCACTTTTTTCTAAACGTCCCTCTAGCCTGGCTTAGGAGACAAGAGTGGCTTATTCCAGGCATAGGCAGGGATTAATAACTTAGCATCGTCTTCTAATTAAGAAAAAAGCTCATGGCAGAAATTTGATCATGGAAACTACAAAACATTAATTTTACAACACCTGTATAACTCATTGAACAAAGAGAAGTTGAGCTAGTGCCTACATAGAGCCTTCACCCCTATGTCCTATCATCTTTGGTAAGGAAGGTGCTCTGCATGCTGCCCAAAGAAAAATGTAAAAACCAATGCAGCCACAAACATTTTGATCTACAATGTTATAGATCTGTAAGATATACTAGAGCAGTGGGGGTATAATGCTTGTGGGAGAAACCAACCAATGTCTGCTTTGACTTAAGGTCCATTATACAAGATGGAACTCATACCCATCACTGTTTGGGTGACCAAGGACTGAGACTATATAGCCCAAGAACCTAGAGTAAAACCAAATACTACTGTTCTAAAGAAAAAAAAGAGTAGCAAGTTAATGACTGCTAATTACATGCTTCTATACTCATAAATCAGTGCCTTGCTCAGCCATCATCAGAGAAGCTTCCCCTTGCAGCAGATGGGAACAAACACAGAGACTCACAGCCAGACATTATGAAGACAGTTAGAGACCCTGGAATACTCAGCCCGAAATGGAATGTCTTCATCAAATCCCTCCCTTTGTGGCCCAGGGAACCACATGGAAGATGAGGTGGAAAAAGTATAAGAGCTAGAGGGGATGGAAGACACCAAAAACATCAAACCAAACCAAAACAAAAAACCAAGGCCCTCTAAATCAACATGAACAAAGGTCATATGAACTCACAGAGACTGAGGCAGCATGCACAAGACCTGCACAGGTCTGCACTAGGTCCTCTGTGTGTTTTACCATCCTATAAGGTTGTGAAAATCAAATAAGTTTATTCTCATTATTTATTGAAGTATTTTTAGACTGTCAAAGAGTAATCAGATATATCATACATTAAAAAAATAATTCATGTGTCAAAATGGAAAGTCTACAGCTGGAGTCAATTGGTATTCTAGGTAAGGTTCATAATCAAATTGTAATTTTTAATTATGTGCATTGATATATAAACAGCTGAATTGCCTTTCTTTCTCTTAGAAGTGAAGGAATGGACTTAAAGTTTATAATACAAAGAATAGAAAGTATAGCAAAAGTAGTCTCAGAGCATATGATCTGAGCTTTCTAGAACAGGCTGAGTCAACTTTTGTCAAATGTGAAGTTCAAAAGCTTATGCTGAAGGTAGAGATACCTGACAGATAGCACAGGGAAGCTTGCTCCTGGCCAACTTTAGATAGCCAAGGAAAAGGATGTCTAACCTGAAAACATCTGGGCAGTTTGAAGCTGAGCATACAGAAATATTTAACTGTTTAGGGATCTGGATCTACTTCAGGGAAACAGGGAGAAGGAACATTGTACTTGGTTTATCCATAGAGAAGCTAAACTGAAATAAAAGTTATCTCCTGATGTAGGTCAAATCACAAGGCCTGGGTCAGCAGGGGTTTGCCCTACTACATTGCATAAGCTGCTGCAGTATGGCTCCATTGCCGCTTTGCACTGCCAGGTGAGAGAGAAAAGGAAAGCTGGTTCTCTGATAGGTTAAAGCTGTTCACTATGTGAACAGATTGGAACATTATTTTCTTGCCCACATGGTAGTAGAAAGGATAGTGTGCACTCTTTGAAAAGCTCAGGAGGAGCATGAAGTTCTACGCCATGATATCTAACAAG
Source organism: Peromyscus melanophrys (assembly GCA_902168415.1). Taxonomy (NCBI): domain Eukaryota; kingdom Metazoa; phylum Chordata; class Mammalia; order Rodentia; family Cricetidae; genus Peromyscus; species Peromyscus melanophrys. Next base: position 45,876 of record CABHPR010142483.1, on the reverse strand, counting down.
GAAGACCAGGGTTCTTAGCCTCTGTCTAGCTAGCACCCAGTGGTAGGCAGGAGCTAGTGCGTGGCCGATATATGACCCAAAGATCAGACAGGAAAGACCCCTATGCCATTTCTTTATGGTACTTGTGATGCTTAATCTTCATTGCAGGTCTGACTTAATTTAGAATGACCGAGAAGGTGCACAGCATTTCGAGGTGTGTCCATGAGATGAGAGTGTTTCCAGAGAGGATCAATTGAGGGGAATAAGACCTATCCTGAAGTGGGGAGCACTAACCCATGGACTGGAGGTGGGGACAGAGTAATGGCAGGGAAGAAGGAGCTTGCCCAGTCTCTGCATCCTGGCCCCATCAGGGTGTAAACTGCTCTGCCCCACCATGCCCTCTCATCACAATGAACTGAATTGTCTGAAACCGTGAGGGAGATTAACCCTTCCTGAGCTGGCTTGTGCCGAAATATAACTAATACTAAATCAAATACTAAATCAAGTCAGCCAGTTTAGAGTTAAATGGCTAAAGGTACAAGGGTGAATCTCTCTAATCACAAAAACTGCAGTTTTAATCAGAAAGAGTTCATCAACAGGGCTTTGTAGAGTGTGGATTATATAAAGCGCTGCATCCATGATTCAGAAGAGCTGGAAGTCACGCTGCCTTTTCTCTTGCTCCTGTCTCTCAACACACAGTATTAGAGTGACATGGAGGACGGGAGATGAAATTAAATATAGTCTGCTTTGGGGGTGGAGAGATGGCTCAGTGGTTGGAGAGCCAGGTACTGTTTTTGCAGAGTACTAGAGTTCAGTTCCCATCCATGCTGGGTGGCTCACAACTGCCTGTAACTCCAGTTCCAGAGAGGCCTCTGGCCTCCATGAGGAAGGACCTGTATACATGTGCACATACTACCACACACACACAGAGACACATAACTAAAAATAAATCTTTAAAATAAAAGGTATAAATTCTGCTTTATCTTTGAGGTTTCCATGCATTTCAGAGACAAGGAAGATACCCAATTGGACAGCTCAGTTAAACTCAACTCTCCCTTCATTCTTTGAAGAAGTGTCTCCAGGAAAGAGACCATCTGGAGAAAAAGCACTTCCGGGTGTTATTCATTCAACTGGGCTCATCAATGCAATCATATGCTGGAAAGAACGTAAACACATACATGCTCTGATGTGAAGGCGATGAGCCTGGGCACTGCAGCCATTCCTTTCTCCTTGACTTCCGGAAACATCTTATAGCGGGCAATAAGCATGGCATACATGTTGGAGATGGCGCCACCTAAAGGGCATGAAAACAGTTACTTTTTCTATTCTCCATCAACATTTCTCATGCAAGCAGCATTCTTTGTTTCCATAGACCTAGAACAGTTTCTTTAAGTGTGTGGGTCACAGCCCCATATGGGATCATGTAACTAACTGTGGTGGGGAGGTGGGGTCAAAAAATTGGCAACAGTAAAAAGTTTCGGAATATACGACAACCACAAATAAGTTCAAAATGAAACACATAATGAGTCCGAGTTGTCTCGGGCAGTGCTTGTCCACGTTATGTCACCCAATGTCACTGTAACTTTGGTTCTAAACACACATAATGTTCACTTGACCTTTTGCATCATGCCACATAGTACCAATGAACACTGACTGAAATGTCTTGGCTCAGAGATGTATGCTATGAATAGCAGCACTTTTACTGTACATGCAAGACGTTTTGCTCTTACAGAAATTTAATAGCTTAGTTATGGAAAACCAACTTAATATTTCTCTCTCATTGTTCCTTAGCTGGTACATAACAATGTACATGGATTGTATTGTGTTAGGACGTTTGATTTTTAAAGTTGCTGTTTAAGTTGATAATATGAGTTTCACAAGTAACTAATGAATGAAAATTGGTTTGGGACTAGGACAGAAATTTTAGCAATTTCTGAAATGTCCCTAAATATACTTCTGCCATTTTATATTGTGTATTGATGCAATGTGGCATTAGCTATAATAAAATCAAAATAAGGAGTAACTCTTAAAAATGGTGATACCTTTACAAAGTGCAATATCAAAGATCTAGCCAAGGCTTAATTCATTTTGTAAAACTAAACATATATGTCTCATTATTATGCAAATTTGATTGTCCTTAATAAGTGGTAAATGTTATCCATAACAAAGAATTACTTTAAAATAATTATTTATGATTTATTATCAGTGAATGTTTTATTTGTATGTTTATTTTATATGTCTAGAAACCCAGGTAGATTAAAAACTTCCCAGGTGAAAAGGGATCATGAGTGGGGAAAGTTGAAGGAACCTTGACCTATAACTTCCAGGGAAAATCCTTATAGCTTTCCTTTGAACCTCATCCTCGGACTCAAAGATACAGCTAAGGGGGTTCAGAACAGCATTGGACCTAACTACAGCAAGAAAAGCACCTTAAATGCCAGGCATGATAACACACACACACTCAAGGCCAGCCTTATCTCATAGTGAGTTCCAGAACAGCCAGGACTACAAGCAGACCCTGTCAAAAAATGGGGGGGGGGGGGGTTAGAAAAAGAAAAGCACCTCAAAGAGGAATTTTAATTTATTTAGTTCTTGCTGGGAAGATCTTTGTATGTTCTTATTATGTAGCACATGCTGGCTTTGAACTCATGATCCTCCTGTCTCAGCCTCCCAAATGCTGGAATTCATGTATGTACCACTTTGCCCATCTTGAAGAGACTTTTGAAAAAAGACTTTTTTCTTAATTTTCTCTCTAGTTTGTGAGCATAACCAGTCAGCATTAGGCCTGTCAAATCCTGGTACTGTGATGGTGGTAAATAGCTATTTCTTTCCATTTCCAGCAATGCCTTATGCTTGAATTGAGACAAATAAACTACCATTAATGCTTCAGGCTGCTAATGGTTCTTACAGAATACAGGATAAGCATCCACACTCACCTCACCATCCTCTGTTTATTCTTCTAAACAGGTCTTTTCTTTCAAAGATATCCCTGAGATACAATTGCATTCATTAATGCAATGCTGTTTGATGATGTCAGCTTCACATGGAATTACATTTCCTATATTTCCCCAAGACTGTCAAGAACTTCCTACGATAAAGTTTTACTCTACTCTGTGAGGAGCATCTCACGTGACAAGCAATGAAACTTTCTGCAGGACTGTTGAGAAGCTTAGGAATGTTGCTATCCAGGAAATATGAATGCACATGAATATGCTGGCACAGAGAACATAAGACCAGAAGGCAGAGTGAAAGTGTCATCTCTCTGGCCCACTTCAAGGAAGAAACTCTTGGGACTATTTCATGGATAGTTTGATTAGTCTGTTCTAGTGACTGAGGAGCAGGTTGAAGGGTCCAGAGTCCCAAGCTCTGATACAGGTAGGCCACTTGGTACAAAGCAGCCACTAACCAGATCTTGGCATCTCCACAGTCAGAATGCAGGCAGTTACTACCTTGTTGGACCCTAGAGATCCAGGACAGCATAAAACAGGTCAAGTATGTTCAGATCAGATGCCCAGTTGAAAGACAGACGGTGTATGATGCTGGACTCAAAGCAAAGCTTTTGAGGACATTTCACTCTAGCTATGATTTCTCAGTCTTAGCACTAACTGACATTTTGAGCTACAGAATTCCTTAAAAGCAGGTTGTTTTAGGCAATGTAGGATGTTTGACCCCATCCATGGCTTCCAGTTGCAAGTAGCATTTTCTTTCAAGTCATGACAATTCAAAATATCCACAGATATTCCCAATGGTTCTTTGGGGAGGGCAACATTGGCTCCCTAGTTGAGAACTGTGGCTCTTGTTACATTTCCCAGTCTGAGGATGGAGGGGGTGGGGAGAAGAGGACAAAAGGAAGGGGAATGTATACAAAGAAAGTGCCCTTCAAGTGTAATTATTCTAGAAGCTTCCAGCCCTGACCTGCTCCTCATTTTGCACCTCAGTCATCCTCCAGCCAAAGGCTTTGCAGCCCTGATGATGATGAAGAAACTTGTGCAATACCACATGAGGATGAGGATGAGAATGGATGCCTGAATCCTACAACCTTTAATGATTATGTCAGGAAAAGATCTGTGACTAAGCCAGGCCTTTTCTCCCTTATTCCTTATCCTTTATGACCCGCCAAAGAGTATTCGACTCTCAGGTGTAGATAACATCACATGTACAGAATTCTGGGAGTCATAGGGAATTTCCAGGAAGCACCAAGTCTCTGGATACTAGTGATGGGCTTGAACAGAACTGAACAACAGTCAAAACAAGTTGAGCATTTTGTTCAAGTCAAAGACGCAACTCTTGAGATTTAGTCCCAGAATCACAGGCACCTAGGTTGTGCCTATATTACTATCCCCACTCTCATCACTTGAATCATTCAACACTTTAGCCCAGGAGCAAGACTAGACTCTATGTAGTAAAACATCTACCAGGAAATAAGGGTGCTATGAGCCATCACTTTTCTTGTAGGAAGCTGAGGAGAAACAGGTCTCCATTACTTTTTGTTGCTGTCCCCTCTGACTTTGGGATATTTATATTACAATATAACACTACATCTATGGCTTTCACACCAAGGTGAGAACATATGCATCTTTAGGCTCAAAGGAAGATACTACATAGTCTCCGCCTGATAATTTGCCACCATCTACCGGGCCATACAGAACCTAGCAGAGCCATCAATGAGGAATTTTTTCTTGGGGTGTATGTTTTCTGGGGCATGCAGTTTCCAAGACAAGGTAGATAATTAGGCATGCGCCTTATCTAGACAAGTCAAAATTTCATAGTCAACACATTCCCACTTCTAGGAACCAATAAATCAGAAAATCAGGTTGTTTGTTTTTGGCATATCTCAGGGACAGCTCAGCCCCACAATCAACCTTATAAGAGAATGAATAAGACAGAAATGATGTTGACATCATAACCCTTGTATTCCTACCTAGTTCTCTATGAAAATATGTCTTTAAGCATTGGTTTCCAACAATAAAGACCAAGCCACAAACTTAGCATCAAAGGAAACTAAGTTCTAAATTGCCTAGAAAATGAAGGAATCCATCATGACTAGTGTTCAATGAGTAGGTTTTTTTTTTAAAGGCTAATTTTCTGTTCCATTTAACTAACACCTTTTCCTTTAGCATCTGAGAAGACATGCTATGCATCTAAAAACATAAAATAACAGTTGAAAGATGGTTAGACAAACATATGTAAGTCTTGTCCTTGAGGCTACTGTTGCTTGGCCATTGTTTCATCTTCACACTTCTTTCTTCTCTCACTTCTCACCTGCCTCTGCAGGTTTGCTTAAGAGGGATCAGAATCTGGCCAGGCTGTGCCCCCACAAGCGAGGTGTGGCTGTGGCCTTTCCTGTCCGACCCACCCATCATAGCATACTGAAGACTGGGTTCCTCTCACTGACAAGGTTCCGCTCTGACACCAGGCTTCTTTTGCATGGGTCAGTGACTTCCTCCATCGCCCTCCTAACTGCTCTTTCATCTATGAGTCAAGTCAAGGTCACAGTCATGAGCTAAGGGCACAGCATTTTGTTTCAGGTTGATTCTCTGGGCTGGGAGAGGTGTAAATAATGGAGCTTAGGATGCAGTGGCTGGTACAAAAGGCAAAATGGAAAAGATTGGATAAAGAGCAGGAAGGAAAAATACTTCAGTGAAATCACCACACTCTTTTAGCTCTAAGGAATCATCTCCCATGCACTGTTTGCCCACCTTGAAATTAGTCTAAATCCACTTCGCTGCTCACTATTCCAGAGACTAGAGAAGGGAACAGGCTCTACTGAGGAAACATGCTTCGATACATACTGTCACACACTGGGTGTTGTATCAAATGACTCTTTTCATTTCACTAGTTACAGGAAATGCAGCAAGGATGAATTTCCTTATTAGCAATTGTTATTCTTTTGTCTAGCACTATCCATACATCTCATATGTAGGATCATGGTAGAAGTATAGAGTGAATATCATGTCTGATTATTCTCTGTTGAGCACAAATAACTGATTTTTAAGCATTAGTAAGCTTGAAGTCATTTTCAACGGACTCAGCCACACTTATTATTTTGATAAGCACATAGCCTAGGTACCTTAATCATAAACACAAAATAGATGTTTGATCTTCTTAAGTTTATAACACAGCATATCAGAAGAACAAAACAGAGAAAAATTGAAATATATATACCAGGAGAAAATATTCCATCTCCAGAGCCCCCTGGCCAGCCAATGATCTCTCTCATTTTCTTTAGTGTGACGTATTCTAACAGCACAAATACAGGAGCAATCTCATAGGTGAACCTGAAATGTATAAATGACCATATTTTGTGTATGTAGCTCAATTAAAGTTATTTGCCATCATAACATCACAGAATTTCTCCATTTTTTAAAACTTACATTTATCGATGCAAGGATTATAACATTAAATATATAATTATTTATAAGAGGTTTTCCAAAACATTGCTCATTTTTATGTTGCCATAAAGCCAAGATCTTCAATTATTGTCCTAATGTGCAGGGGTAGTTCATCATATTGGATACAGAACACGACATAATGGGACTATGCAAAAATGCAACATTGTGCTGTATTCTTTTTCATATAACACATTATTTTAAATCAAAATGTTAAAAAGTCTCTTTTATATTTTAACATTTTGCATAGTTTTATAAAATCAAGGACATATAAAGGCATTTAAAAAAATAAGCCAGAGTGAGAACACATAATACAAAGAGATTTACACAAAAGAGGTTTTTGTGTAATCAGCTACTCACATGTTCGTGTTTGCTGTTGATGTCAGCCAGTCTGCTGCTAACCCAACCATATCCAATCCAGTAGACAGCTGATTAAAATATCGGGGATGCCCTGAATAAAAGAGAATTAGGATTTCAACCAGTGAAAATAAATGTTTCCCCAATACATTTTTTATAGCTAAAGGATCTCGAAAGACTCTTCAGTTACAAGAGATGCATATTCAGAAATCTAATATGCAAATGTACCTGTGAGCATAAGACACACGATCACATGCACACGTGCACACACACTTAAGCAACGCTTCTTCCCACCAGAGGCTACTTAGAGTTTAGTATTTCCCAAGACACACTCCAAAGATCATCTCCCAAATAGGCCATTTAAAAATAATATGTGCTTTGCAATGTGGAGACTAGATCACTTCACACTATACTTCCAATAGTATTGCAAACTAAAATGTTACGGTATCCCAAGTCACGCCTCTCATTTGCATTGTTACTGCTAACAGTCCTTTTGCTGAGCTGTTTCAAGAATCAGTCATACCATGGCGTCCTTCAGGCATGCCAGCATTCACAATAATATCAGTGACAAACGACTGATGATTACAAAGACAGGGCAAAAATGAGAAACTAGGACACTCTGCCGAGTGATTTGCCCTGGATTCAAAGGTGAGGAATGTCTAGAGATGGCACAGACAAAGCTAATTCTGGACAGTTGTTTTTTTTTCCTGTCTGAATTGTGATTACGATCAACAAAACCACCTCTCAGTTGAGACCTAGAGCTGAGCTGAACACAGATCTGTGAAGAATATAATCAATGGCTAGATTGGCCCATTAAAAGGATTACCTAATCAACTTCAGGATTTCTCTAAATTTCTGTAAATGGATTGACATCCATATACCCTCTGAGGCTATTATTTTAAAAATGCGATTATAAATATCTCATCAGGAGTCTGTTTTCTCACCTTGTCCCATAGAAGCCTATCAATGAATTCATGTTTTGTTTAGCAACAGCAATTTGGGAAGAAGCAAAATTATGGAAATAGCATCTGATTTTTTTTTTTTTTTTAAAAAGGTATCTGTCACTTGCTAGACATCTGGTGTCTGTGATGTGAGTCTCACATCCTAAGCATGGGCGAAACAAGATAAAGACAGCACTGGAAAAAGCATATCGCTTATCTCAGGGACTAAAAGGCTCTCTTATCAGCCCTGGGCATGTGGCTAGAGAGTTTGACAATGGGGATGGATAGGCACGGGAAGGAACACATTTTAGAGGGACTGGCATTTGTTGCCTCCGCCCCTTTTTTCTCTTCTGCAGGCCCTTTGACTCTGACCTCATCAGTTTACTCATTCAGAAAAGGTATAAAGTCCCTCAGCTGCTGCAGATGCTGTTGCAAGACGCCACCCCCTTCTCTCTGCCTCATTGACTCTCCATTTCATTGCAGCCCGAAGGTGACATCACAGCCTACTTCTCCCTCCAGAGGGCCCTCCACTCTGCTGTACCTAAATCATTTTTGAGTGAGGAAATCAATTCGGATTTATAGCTTATATGCATTTTTAGATGAACCTACCTATTACCACACAGGATTTAACTCTGTGGAAATTCTAGCATGGTAGCCTCTGCATAAAACCGAGAGGAATTTTAAGGTGTGTGCAGGAACTCTGGACATCAGAACTCCAGTACATTCTGAACAAATACCCTGGGTAAACTAAACACAAGTTTGATGCTTCTGTTACTGGATTTTCTTCTCTCCATATAGTTTTTTTTGGCCTTGGTCCGCAATTTTGTCGGACTTCCTCATGCATCACAGCTTGCATTCACTGATAATGATGTGAAACTATAGAGGGAGATAGTCTGACAGGTCAGAACAGCATATCCTTTGGGGTTCTGGCAAAAATATTCCCCTAATTACATTTGTTCTGCTCCTGTGGCCCCTACACGCTGCCTCCAAGGGATTCCCACTGCATCCATCCAGGGCTGTCTGAAGGTGTGAGAAGCTGCCTCTGAATCTGACAGCAGTTCCAGGAGCACTGGGCATCCTACTGCCCCTGGCTCGTGTGGTATGAACACACCCTCTGCTTCAAGCACAGGAAGGCTCCTGCACAGATTAGCAAATGAGTCTCAATGGATGTGCAAAAGCTAGTACCTGGCAAATGAGACCTGATGCTCACAATCGGTTGGAGAGGAGCCCAAATCCTCTAAAACTGCCTTTTGTGAACTGACAACCTGCAGAAGGGTGCTCCTCCTACACTGGCTTCTGTTTCTTTTGTCTGAGTGTTCTCTTAACAATGGAAGACTCCATTAACATTACCCTGCTTCTCCTGGCCACCACAGCTAAAGGGAACAATCCCTGCAGGTGCTGTTCTAGAATCCTAACCATCCAAGGAAGTTACTAGTTCTAGCATTTCTCTGCAAGTAATATGAACAAGACACAGACACCTCATTTAAAAGTCTTCCTCACTGCCCTCCAATCCTTTCTAAAGTTGGAGGCCAAATGGGAATCAGGTTAATGACTGTTATCAGGGACCAGGTGACATTTTATAAAATGACCTCCCAAGGATCACAAGAATACTGGATGGTGACAGGGAGGGTGACTGTTTTGATAGACTGTGTAGTACCAGTTGACAAACAGGACACTAGCAGCATAATAAGCCATAAGCTTGACAGTTGAGGACAAAAGCTGCCTGCTGATGATTTTTTGCAGTGCTATTTGGGGATGTATGGACAGAAGACAAAATATGGCATGAGTAATATAGAGATATTCATCTTAATCATCAGATGTTTTTATCTCCACTTTAAATAAAATGCAGTGCAGCAACACTTGACTAACAGTTTTACAAAAAAGATTTAGCAAAAATCTACGAATTTCATTGATCCATTTACTCCTCCTTGACAGTAATAGAGCACTGATATACAGAACTATCACTTCCACTGACTGGCAATTCTCATTATCTTAACTCTAAATTGCATTTCAAAGACTACCAGCTTTTAAGAATGAAGATGTAAAAAAAAAAAAAAAAGAATACATTCTTTTTTATTTGTGAGCAATATAAACAATAGGTAGCAATTTGCCAATTTGCCATTAGCGTACTTAAATGTCAAATATGGGGGATGGGTCAAGCAGAAAAGAAGAGTTCAAAGCTTTGCTCAAGGTTGCATGGATGGATACACGAAAAGCAGGTGGAAGCAGAGTATCACTTCATGCCTGGCATGTGTATCCCGGGGGTTTTTCAGGAGCACTAGTGGATGATATCTAATAAACCTTCAAAAATTATAATCCACAGAAATCAACAAGTTACCTCATTTCCCTGCACACCTATTTCCAAGTCTACAGCCTTCCAAAGTGGACAATAATTATACAATAAATCGGTTTCCCTAGGCTCCTATGTAAACCTTTCTCCTCTGATAATATAAAGAATGTTTGGTGGGGGGAAGCTAAACTGTTTTTACAGCAAACGTTCTTAAAATGTTTGTTATTTGTTATACTAATAAATCACCCACAAAATGGTAGCATAAAATACGACGTTTGCATGACTAATACTTCCTTAATATTTCACATTTATTAGTTGCCAGTAAATCTTTTAAATTCTACAAATCACTGTAGATCCTTCAGCCTTCCCTCCTCCACCTCAGAAAGGCAGTCATATTAATCACTTTTAATCTGTTTCTCTGTGTATCAAAATGATTAGAGACAATGTAAAAAAAAAAAAAAAAGCAGGACACTCAGAACCTGGGTGGAAGACAGCTTGGGAGGCACTCAAAAGGATGTTGCACCTGGAATTACAACATCATTTTATCCTATTTTAAAGGATGCTATGAGAATCCAATGAGCATAACACACGTTTAAAAACGGACCCTTAAAAATATGCCAGATATTCTTATCCACATACACAATTGTTGCGAAGGAGACAAATCCTTATGTAATACGGCTGGACTGCTAAGCTAGTCTATACTGTAGTGTGTGTGTGTGTGTGTGTGTGTGTGTGTGTGTGTGTCTGTGTGTCTGTGTTTGAGCACGCACTTCTTTCAAAACAGGAGAAAAACTGGAATTCAAGTCTAAAGTTTAGTCACTTGAAACAACGCCACAACATTCTCCCTCCAGCCTGAAGACTGTATAAGTTGGGTAGTTGGGGTTCCTGATCAGTTCCGTGCCAAGGAAATTGCCAGCAGCACTGGATTGGAGGTCAGGCTTACTGGATGACATCTTTAGTCTTTATAGCTCTCTTTTCCACATTTCCCTTTCTTTCTCCATTTTGGGTCGCTTCTACTGGCCCCTGCTGACAAATGGTTGCTTCTACAACCTCTGATTAATCTCTGTGCCAATCTTCAGATTTACATCACAGCGACGGCTCTGGCATTATTAACAAGGTTAATCATTATAATGATTATTTTTAAATGAATGTAACTTTGCAGTTTTGAAAATAACTCGACCCAACAGAAACAGAAACGATTTTATAGGAAAAAAAAATGAAAATTGCAAAACAAAAAAGCTTTATTATTGCTGGTTGCACAATACCTGTTTTAATTGCATATTTTAGAGTTGTTTGGCAATGCGTCAAAATTTCCTCCAAATTTTGTGGTTGGTCTGCTAATTCCCAATTATACTCTTGAAGAAGCTCGTTGGGGTAGTGGAAATCAATCACTTTAGTTGATCTATCAAAACTTTTCACCACATACTGAAGCAAAATGTTCATAACATCTTGCAGGAATGCCAGAGTGGGCCTCTCTCCATCACACGCTGGCAGCAGGTCTGAAGAACGGAAAGGACACTTTAGATTTCACTACGCAAAGACCCAGGGAATCACGGATCGGGCACTTTCTCTTTGAGTTGGATTTATTAGCACTCTAATCTCAGTGTTCCGGAGGCCGAGGCAAGGGGTTTCCCTGGGAGCTGGAGGCCAGATCTGGTTTAAGAGCTAGAAGACCTGGTTTCAAACAAAAACCACAGGATCTGGAAACACAAGCGGACAAAACCTCCTTCCGGAATTAAAATTTGCATTTTTATGCGTAAACATAGCGTGTTGCTTGGTTTATTCTTTTTCGGAAATAATGGCTCAGCTTGTCTATTTCACAGGCGTGAAATATTTGTCCTAAATGTTCTGAGTAAATAATTTTAATTGTCAAGACTCCATGTCGGGAATGTTTGAGAAATGCCTTTGGGCAAACCAGGAAAAGAGGATCATGCGAAGTCATGATCTCTGACTTCTGAAGGCCAGATGTTGTCAAAGTTGGAGTGTTGTGGGTGGGTGTGAGCGCGCTCGAGCGCTGTTTGGGAGTCTGGGAGTCATGCAAGCGGAGGTAAAATTGAGCACCCAGGGCTCACGTAAACAGAACCGTTTCTCGGTGAAATCACGGTTACAAATTACTCTGGATCCAATCGAACACCTAAAAATCCTTGCAATTCCGAACTCTCTGGGAGGACATCTGGAAATTTGCCCTACCCAGAGGCTGGGGCAGCGCAGAGAAGCCGACAAATCGGCGCACGCCGCGGCGGCTGCCATCTCCAATTCTCAAGCCTGCGCTGGCTCGGGGCGCTGCGGCCCGCGACTCCGACTGGGAAATGCTAGGGCCGGGTTCTCGGCGCGCTCCAGCCCGCAGACCCCACGCCCTTCCAGTTCCGTGGAAGATTCTCAGAAGGCCCGCCCCCACCATCCCCCTTGGAGCCGGGGGGTCAGGCGTCGGCGGGGAGGAGCGCGGACCTGGCCAGCAGGCACCTTTTACCTGTTGCGTGCAGAAACGCGTAGTTGACATCCGCTTTGGGGCAGCTGCAGGGTTTTTGGTCGCAGGTGCAGGCGACCTTCCGGGTGGCGGCCCGCGGGGCCACGCTCCCGCCATTCTCCGCTGGCTTCTCGGAGTCTCCATAGAGCAGAGCTGGACAAGGACACGGAGCGCGGGGCCTGGGTCAGCGGGCGACAGTCTTGGCTCCCTCATCCCCGCCCATCCGCAGCCCAGGACTCGGCCCGCACGGGCTGCGAGCTCAGCTACTGGGCTTCCACCAGCCGCTAGCCCCCGACCTTGCCCGCCCTTCCCCCCCAGCGCGCCACCACTCACCGCACAGCTTGTTTCCGATGCCGCCGGTGAACTTTTGAGCTACCTGGCACCAAGCTCTCGCTGCAATCGCCAGGCAGGGGCACAGCGAAGCGGAAAGAGAACAGACGGGCGAGTGAAATTTCGTTCCAAGTGAACGAGGTCTTTGAGTCGGGGATCTGGGAACCCGGCGCCAACCCCGCCAGCGGCCGCGGGCGACTCTGCTTTCAGCAGGTGGGGGAGCCCGAGGGAACCTGAGTCCAGGGCCAGCCCTCGCTTCACCGTGTCCGCGGAAGAAGCCCACACCACGGCCCTTCGCACTTGTTCGCCAGGTGCTCAGGTTTCCAGACCCTCCCTGCGGCGCCAGAGCTGCCTTTCCCAGACCCTAGGCGGTCCGTTTCCGCGCGCTTGCCTTCCCGGCTCCAAACACTCTCCCTTTCTCATTTCGTCTGTCTTTGCCCCACGGCTTCCCCGCCCGGGGTCTAGAGGTCCCAAAGCAAAGCTCCGGTCCTTGAAGTCTGTCGACTCCTGCAGACGCTGCGGTCTTTCAGGAGCCTATGCTTACGGGAAGGGGCCGAGATATCCCGAGCCTCTTCCCGGGGCACAAAAGGCTGTGGAGGTTTGGGGCTGTCACACAGTTACGGACTTAACCCAGAGAGCAGGGCGAAGCGCCCAAATAAGTTTCCTGTTGCAGATGTCAAAGCTTTGGTCATCTGCGTAGCCCTGCAAACCCCAAGCTACCCACAAAGCTCTCCCGCTTCAGGTCCCGATCGTCCTACCTGTACCCGGGTTCTCAGGATCCCCCGAGCCATCTTCAGATCCGAAGGACCAAAAGCCAGAGCCGGGAGAGGCCATGGGTTCTGCAAGACTGGCGCCAGTCGCCTTCCGAGTGGCTGCGGGAGAGCTGCCTTCGGCTCGACCCTGCACGCGCGTGCGTGTGTGTGTGTGTGTGTGTGTGTGTGTGTGTGTGTGTGTGTGTGTGTGTGGCAGGAGGAGGGCAGCGTGCGGGGACTGGCGCGTCCGCGCGACGAGGGTGGGTGTCACACAGGGACAGGAAACGTGCTGTCTGCGTGTGCCAGTGCTCGTGCGTGCGTGTGTTCGAGTCAGGGCATAGGGACGCGGCTGTTGCTGTTCGCCGAGGTTAAATGGGGAAGTCGCCAGGATCTTCGCAGTCTGGAGATTGGAAAAGTGGAAAGGGCCCAAGAGATTTTTAGGGAGAGGGAGCTTGGTGGGGAGATGAGGGAGTGACGGAGGGGAAATGAAGGCGTTGGATCGTGAGGTGTGAGGCTGTGCGTTCCAGCGCCGAGTCAGATGCGGGGGAGGGAGGCGTGCCGGCGCACCGCTGACCCAGCCACAGGCGCTCCCCGCCCGCTCCTGCCTGGACGCGCTGTCCAGGGTGCTACCGCAGCCCTCTGCACGCTGGCCCTGGTCACCCGGAGACCAGGGAGACCTTGGTGACACTGGAAGGGTGACCGAGACCGGTTTTACGTGTGCATCGATTGGCTCATTGTTTGAGGGCTGGCTCTGGCTGCGGCCAAGCAAAAGCGGTTCTTGCGCCCGCCTGCCTTCCTCCACACCCGCGCCGAGGTCGCTGTGACCTCAAGAGCCCAGGCCACCTGGCCGCAATCAGGCCCAACTTCAGGGCGTGGGGAAGGTACTAAGGCGGGTGTGGGGCCGGGGGGTGGGGGGAGATGAGCCGCCTACATGCCGACGGACTCATTTCATCTTCTCAGCAGAGCCTAACGTCTGCCTGCTGAGCTGAGCCAGCCTGGGGGGCGTACGGTTCTTGCGCAGTCACGCGCTGGGTCCCCGGACCCACTGTTCAGATTTTGACTGACGGCTGAAGAGAAAGACCGCTGATTGAAGCAATTAAAATCCACGCTGGAGTCTATCACTGAGGACCTCGGGCTGGGAAAAATTAAATAAATAAAACGAACAGAAACTTCTTGAAAAGGAGCAGGGGAGAGCTGACACAGCCCACAGGATTGATGGTTGATGGGGGAGGGGACCCGGTTGCGAGGTGACCTTGGCCTATAGAGGCGTGAAACGGCCCATTGCTTATGCGTGACTCAAGAACGCGGGTGCGTAGGAGGGATGCAGGGGGTTTCCAAGTAAGCAAACTAGACTTTTTAAATCTCAGGAGAAAATGCATCCCCTCTTTTCAGGGGGACTCAAACCAATGACCTCTCTTTCCCAAAAGGAATCCTTAAGGTAGGGAGTGCCTAGGAACATAAAATTGGCAACTTCAGGCCCAGGGAGAAGTAGTTCTGCTTTTTCTAATAAGGAATGAAACAATCCTTTTTTGTTTTCTTTTCCCTAAAGGTTCTTAAACAGGGAAGGCACCTTGAGGATTTGGGACCCTCTTGCCTACACTCTAACAATGGCTCCCGGCTGGTTGGTTTACAGGGAGCTCAAGAAAGACTGGCAGGAAAGTGCTGGTTTAAGCCATTCCCAATCGCCTTCTCTGGGCACCCCGAGCTAGGGTCAGTCTTTTTAATAGTCTCCGTAGCCCTTCCTTCCTTCCTTCTCTTTTTACACGAGGCACCAAAGCTGTTGCCAGAGCAGGCACCTGGAGCCTTCAGTCTTGGCGACCAGGGTGACTTATTTTGTTAGGGATCCCGAGACCTCGCGGCTGTGCAGATACCCACGTCTTGAATCTCTAAGTGCATTCTCTCCATAAAGCTTTATCTTCTTCCCAAGTGCCCGAATCCAGGGGCCCCGGAAGAGCTAGCTAGTGGTTGCCCACTGAGGCTGCAGGATCCAGGGTTGCAGTTGGCACTGTTGGGGTGCTGCCCCAGGCCTGTCTCTAAGCTTGCTCTGGCGAGAAGCAGGGGCATGGTCAGAGAAGGCTGTAATCTTGACCCTAGGCCTCAGCTTGGTCAGTCTTTAGGGCACTCCAGGCCTGGTCGCTTCAGCTGGCAGAGGCAACAGCTCCTGGAATGCAGGGACCTTGGCTCCAACGTCTGCTGGGCGCGCTTGCTCCATCAAACCTTGCGGATATGACTCGGAGAGCCCGGTTCTTTGTTTAAATCCGTACCAAATCCTGCAAATAATTTGCTTCAAGCCAGCTGGCTGGGATTGAAGCTTTCTTACTATGGATGAGTGGTCTGAAATAAAAAGGTTCATAAACACACACACACACACACACACACACACACACACACACACACACACACACACACACACAGAGCAAGCATGCATGCACCTTCCAAGGAAGAAATGGATGAAAACAAGAGGAAGGTAGAATCTCAACATCTGAATTTAACTTCTTCAAAAACTGTGACTTAAACCGGCGCGGTTTAAATGCAACTGAAGCTCGCAGCCCTTAGTATTTTTAAATTAAATGGTGGTATTTAATTTAAGAAAAATATATTTTTTGCCTCTCCCAACTTCAGATGCAGGTGGGATTGGCTTTGTCTTTTAAAAACCCATCCCTTCCTAGACAGCAATTTGCTTTGTAAATTTTTTCATTTCCCCCCAACAGCCCCCCCCCCCTTTGCTCTGGTTGGCGATAACAAAAGAGCACAGGGAGGTAATAATTACAGCCATTAGTTCACAAAGGAGGCAGATCAGACTGGGACAGGAAGCTGCTACCGGGAGGAAGGCTTTCCAAGGCTTCCCCTTTAATGCGGGGAGACCCACACCAAAATCTCCAGCATAGCCCTGTACAGGAAGGTGTCCCGGGACGACCCATTTCTTGTCCACAGTGCACCCAGAAATCCCTGTGGCAGGTGGAGTCAAAGAAGGATATTTGGTACAAGTTTTCCCCGTGCCCTTTTGGTGCTTAAATGTTGAGGGACCGGAGAAAGTATAGATGGAAAGAAAAGGGGATGAAAACAACCACGACATTGCAATCTTCAACCAAGAGCTGGTTATTTGCTTTTCCAGTCTTACTTAACCTAGAGTGCAGGGGCTGGGATGGAGCTGTTTGTCGCCTCCCTATCCAGAAATTAATATGGTTTTGCAGATACTCTTGTGAGGACTCCAGTATTCAGGAGCCACTGGAAGCCAGGATTGAAGGATGGGTCCCCTAGGTAGCGGAGCAGGGCTCCTCCCTACAGTACCTGCTCCAGGAGGGGCGCTGGAGCCTCAAGAAGCCTGGTCGCTTCCCCCATATCGGCCCCTGAGCCCTGCCGTTCAGATTTCTTGTGCCAGGTACAGGTCCTGCCGAGCGATCCCTGGGTCGGCGGCGCAGTTAGGGTGACTCCTCTGTCCTGTCTGTTTGTCTGGCCCCAAACTGGAGTGGTGCTAACTAGGGAAGGAGCAGGGAGGAGAGCGCACTTGAATTTGGGGCTTGGCCCTGTCACTGCAGGAGGCCTCTTCTCAGCTGGATCCTATTTGTAAGACTCCCTAGCTGCACAAGTCCGTGCCTGGGGAGCTTTAGGGGCAAACTCTGCAGAGACCACAACACAAAAGTTATCAGCTCCCTCTGGTTTGGGTTTGGGGCAGCAGGAGCCAAACCCTGACATAACCTGATTAAGAATTTATTTGCTCATTCAGTCCTGCCCGGAACCCTGCCTATACCTTCTTTACGCGCTTTACGTGATGTAGACCTGGAAGGTGTCTTGCATGGAAGGGTTAACCTGGAGAGTTTTTTGTTTGTTTTAATAAGCTACACTCCTGCCTCCCACCCACTGCCCTTTTGCTTACTTGTATGTGGCCAACTTCCCAGAGGAGGCTACTTCAAATCTATAGAGTAAGAGACCTTTCTCTCTGACAGTCCCCAGTGCGAGGACCAGTGCCAGCTTGGGCTGGCCGGGAAGGCTGTGTGAGTGTGAGTTTGGAGGTTCGTCCATGATTCTCCGTAAAGTTTAAGTAGACTGTGCTTTAGAGTACCTGATGAAGACAGAAGTCATCTCCAGCCCAGCCGTGTACCAGAGACAGAGGCCCCCAAGGCACAAGGCGGACAAGCCCTTGTCAAATACACACTTTCCAGGATGCTTGCTTTATTTAGCAATATTACTAATCAAGAGAGGAGAAAACTCCTTCCCACTGCCACCTCACCTTTGTTCTGACGTACCCAACCAAGAAAGTCTTTTCAAGAAAGAAGAAATCTCTTAAATCATTTCAAAACGAGCAAAGGGGGTGGTGACAGCTCAGGCAGAGTGAGTACCCTGAATCACAAACAGCAGAATACAGTGGTACATTAGGGCCATGGGGGCGGCGGGCAGGTGGGAGAAGTCTGGGGGTCCAGTATCTGGAACTCCCCAAAAGGAGTTCAGATTCTCTTGGGTCAGGGCCTCGAGGTGGCCCTAGTATTTGAGAGGGAACAGAGCTGGCAGGCCATCAGCGGCTCCAGTGCCTGAGGGTTCGGGTGGGTGCGAGAGGGTGCCCGCTGCTGCTTTGGTCCTTCTGGTGTCTCAGGGTCCAGCACTTTCTGAAGCTCTGTAGCTGAGCTACAACTGCTGCACCAGGCGCTGGCGCTGGGAGGTTTTGCGCAGGAGCCTTCTGTAGTCATAAGGGTTGGCTGAGATCTCCTCGCTCCCCTTGGCGGTCCAGCACCTGCAAGTCAGACCGGGTTCTCACGGTCAATGGCAACTGCTCGCGATGGTATTTCCACCCACCCTCCCAGGGCTGGGCGCTCCTCTTCCTTCAGCTATCCACCAAACACAGGCATTTAAGAAAGGTACGACCAAAATGCCAGGCTAAATGGCCCAATGTAGCTAGCTGGAAAAAACGGTCTGTAGTTTTACAGAGTTGAAATTAGTAGCTTTTGTATTCGGAAAAGAGCCAAGCACTTGAAGATAGAGATCACAAAGGCTGGCTTTATTTGGAACAGTAACTCACAGCTAATAAAGAAATACTTGTTTTAGTGCCTTATTTTGTTTTTTTAAAAGACTTCCATCAAACAGGAAGATTCAAGGTGTATAAATAGATGCCCACCTTCTGGATTTTTTTTTGTTTGTTTTCATTTTTTTTTTTTTTGAGACAGGGTTTCTCTGTGTAGCCCTGGCTATCCTGGAACTCACTCTATAGACCAGGCTGGCTTCAAACTCAGAGATCTGTCTGCCTCTGCCTCCCAAGTGCTGGGATTAAAGGCCTGAACCACCACTGTCGCACTCACCTCTGGGCTTTTAAATAGCTCAAATGTTTCTTTTAAACACTGCCTGGATCTGATTAATCACTAGTAGGGTCTCAGGTACCGCTTGCTCTGTTGACTTTTCAAGGCTTCATTTTTTTATTTTTTATTTTATTTTTTTTTGGAGACAAGGTTTCTCTACTTAGCCCAGACTATCCTGTACCTTGCATTGTAGACCAGGCTGGCCTCAAACTCTGCCTGCCTTTGTCTCCTCAGTGCTGGGATTAAAGATGTGGGCCACCACTGCCAGGCAGGCTTCTATGTTTTTAATGAAACTGCTTTCCTGGACCCACTGTAGGGACTCCAGTCAATGTGTACTCTTAGTTTCTTACTTTCTTTTTCAGAATAGGAAAAAATAATACAAAGAACTCATTGGGTACTCCAAGAGACCCTACATAGCAAAAGTAGTCTTGAACAAAAAGAACAAAGCTGGAGACATCACATTATTTGGTTAAAAAAATCTATATTAAAAAAAAAACCCAGCATAGAAACAGACACATAGGCCAAGGAAATGGAATAGAGGACTTAAAAATAAATAGATTCATTTATAGTCCATTGGGTTTGAGCAAGATGCCAGGAGCTTATAGCAGGGAAAGGACAATGTCTTCAATAATCAATTTTGGGAAACTGGATGTTCACACCCAAAAGGATGGTATCAGAGACTTACTTCATGGCATATACAGAAAGTTCATTCAAGAAGATTAAAGACTTGAACTACCACCTAAGACAGCAAATCTGCTAAAATTAATATAGAGGAGAATATCTACAACTCTGGTTTGGACAAAGGATATTTGGATATCACCACCAAATCATAGGCTGTGACAAGAGTAACCACAAATACAGACAGATTAGATCATACAAAACAAAAACAAAAACAAAACCAGGCAAAGAGGATTAAAAATACAGCAAAGAATCAAAACAGTGAAGAGACAACTCCATAAAGAGGAATAAATATTTGCAAGTGATACAATTGATAAAGGGGACAATGTCCAAAATCTACAAGGAACTCAAACAATTCAACAAAAACATGTGAAATGGTTAGAAAATGGGCAAAGGACACTTCAAAAGAAGGCACACAAACAACCAAAATGTACATGCAAAAAATGTTCAATGCAAGACTGTCACATTCCAGGAACAAAGGATGCCGGTACCAGTACAGTACCCCTCTGACTGGAAATAAGAAAGAAGCAGGTTCCCAGCTGCCTGACAAGAAGACTGGTCTGCTTAAAGCAACACAGTCACTAGACAGGGTTAGGAAATCTCCGTTTTCAGCAGCCCTAATAGATTGCTAAATTTTTAAAAGAGTGAAGATTTGAAATCATTTTGTTAGGTTAGAGGGATGATTCAGTGGGTAAAAATGTTCACTGTGCAAGCCTGATGTCCTGTGCTCAGATCTCTGAAACTTGTAAAAAGCCAGACATGGTGGTGGGTATTTGAAATCCTAGGACTGCTACAGTACTATGGGAGGTAGAGCTGGGAGAATTGCTCTAAGGCTTGGAGTATATAGTGTAGCAGTAAGAAACAAGAGGCCTTGCCTAAAAACAAAGGCAAAGGTAGAAAGCAAAAACCAACCTGCAAATGTTGTCTTCTGGCTTCCACATGCTGTGGTACATGTGTACTGGAACTCACATACATATGATGCACACACACAAAATTAAAAAAAAAATCACATGCTAAGGGAAGTAGCTAGAACAAACAGGTCACACATATATTTCCATTTATATGAAATGTTCTGAATAACTACAGAAAGCAAATTGATTAGTGGTTTGTTGTGAGATATCTTTCTGTATGCTGTGAATATGTGTGCTTCCCATTGGATAATAAATAAAGCTGTTTTGGCCTATGGCAAGAAAGCTTACAGCCAGGCAGGAAATCCAAGCCGAGACACCCAGAGAAGAAGGGTGGAGTTGAGAGAGAGACGCCAGCTGCAGACAAAGGAGCAACAAGATGCCAGCAGACTGGTAACGCCAAGGCCACATGGCAACATATAGATTAATAAGAATGGGCTAATTTAAGATTAAAGAGCTAGCTAACAAGAAGCTGAATGTGAATATCATTTCCCTCAAGACTGTTTGATAGAGAGACCACACATTTGTTACCCTAATACTCACTATTTCATTAAGTCTCCAGCATCGTGCTTTGCATAAAGTGACAATATTAAACAGTCGTTAAAGTCATTGAATCTAAGTTTACAAAATCCTGTGTTCAAATTTTCTGACCCCATTGATTATTATGTGGGTGACTACAGTCACTAACATCTGGAGACTTAGCCTCCACACTCATAAATGAGGGCAGTAGTAGTAACTGTCTTACCAGTTCAATGAGGTAATGGCATAATGCCTAGAACAAAGCAAACACTCAACCAGTGGATCTAAATACACATCTGTGGATGTTGCTGGGAAGAAGGAGGTGTTTCCGGGATATAATGCCTTCACAGTAGGCATGGATCTGTCAGTTGATATAATGCCTTCACAGTAGGCATGGATCTGTCAGTTGGTGGAAGAGAAAGAATATACTAGAGACGGAGTAGAGTTAGCTGTTACAATAGGAAGCAGACAAATCAGTGCAAAGCAGCTGAGCAGAGTGTGGAAAACCCTAAGTTGGAGAATCGTCACTCCGTTTGTGACCATCATTTCATCTCTCAGGCACCTGGTGTTCTATGCTCCCACAAAGAACTCTGTGCTTTTGCTAGAGCCCCACCAAGTGTGAACAGGTTATAGGTTTTGGTTCCAAGATGGAAGAATGCATCTTCTTTTTGGAGGCAAGGGTTTAGAGATCATGGTGCAGGCAGATTTTGAAAAAGCAAATGAAGGGAGATAATAATAACCATCAGTATTAACAGAAATCCTCTTCTATGAACATAGTATGCTAAGCAGTTTATCATTTCATTTAATCTCTATAAGAAGATAGTGAGGCAGGAATTTTGAAGATTGCTCTGTGGGTAAGAAAACAGTGGCTTAAAGAGCTCAGAAAACACAAAGCTTCTCAAGTGGCTCAACCAGGGTTCAAATTGAGACACTTGGACTCTGAGACTTCTTCTCTCTAACCATCATTACACACTGTGAAAGAGAAGGGTGAGGGGGTCTGGGTACCCTAGGCAACAGGATGTTTGCTAAGGATTTCCAATCATCTCCCATTTGCCTGCTAATGCTCCTATTTCTCATGCAACGTGTTTTTTTTTTTAAATTCTATTATGCACCCCTAGTCTCAAAACTTCACAATAAATTTTGGAGGAAAGAGGAAAATTATTCCCAAAGTTGTATATAAGCTGCAAGATAAATTATTTAATGTCACAAAATTAGTGATAAGATGAAAAAAATCATACCCAAGACACCTATTTTTTCCATGAATCTTTTTTTTTCCAAACTTATTTTTGGTTTGTTATCCCTGATTCTGAAAATTAGAAACATGATTAAAAATCCAATAAGTAAGGCCAGTTATGGTGGCACACATCTTTAATCCCAGTACTTTGGAGGCAGAAATAGGTAGATTTCTGTGACTTCTAGGATAGCCTGATCTACATAGAGTTCTAGGCTAGCAAAGTTAAATGGTGAGACCCTGTCTCAAAAAATCTCCTGTGTTAAAATTTAGGCCTTAATACAGATAAAAGTATGTTGTGTTGCTTATAGTTAGGATGACCATAAAGTTTATCACTTAAACTGACACATTTCTAAAGGGATGGTATTAATAACTACATCAAGCAAAGGGGTGTGAATGGGAGCCTTTCCTAGGAAAACTAGAATGTATGACTGTACTGCCATCACATTCATGATTTTACTTTGATCAGTATATCACTAATAAGATGAAATATTCAGAAAAATATGGTATTATGGTATAAAACAAAATTGCTCAAATTGGAATTTTTGAATTTCCATTCAAAGTTTGTCATTGAACATTATACAGACTGTATGTTATTACCTTTCATTAATCTCAGTGCATTGATCCTGGAATTCCTTCTGTGGTCTCCATTCTTTTACATTAGAGCTATGTTCCTTTGGTCCAGAATGAGTGGGCAAAAGTTCCTTATAATAGAAATCTTCCAAACCTAGTAATTTTCCTTGACTGCAGATGAACACATAAACACACTACACAATCAGTCTAATTTCTACTCACTCGATTTACAGGCTAAGAGTTTTCTTCTTAGTATTTACTGTAACCTAAGAGCATCATAAACATGCCCACATATATGGGTGAAACCCTGAAATGTAGAAAACAGGAGATCCTGTTAATTAAAAGCATCCCCCATCTCTTACCTTAAATAGAACATTAGCTGCTGGACTGGCTTTTCTTGCTTTTGTCGGGTTTGGTTTAACATGAACTGGTAGTTTCTAGAACTGCCGGTGACAATGGTATCCAGTTTGGCCAGTCTATATTCATATTCACACCAGGCTCATGGATAACTGTCATGAAAACTGGCCTTGGTTGAGTGAATATGAAGTATTTTCATCCATAACCTTAACTGACTGCTGTTATAGGTACCACCAAGCGATAAATAGGGAATTCCATTTATGTTCAATATAAGCACCCCTTAGTATTCCTAGCATTGTCTGAAAACTATCTGACATGACAGTAAGATTAAAATGTCAAAATATTGAAGTATTGAAAGACTATAATATAACAAGGAAAGGAGTCATGTGAAGATAAGTGTACCCACCACACCTACCAAAACTGCAGCCCTTGCCATCCTAACAGCCCACAAAAAGTATAAAATGTGACATTTAATATGTATCAAAGGATAATAAAACAAAAAGGAAAAGAAAGTTTGTGGATACTGAAGTATTCTGATTGCTTAATTACCATTATTAAATGGGCGGGGAAAAGCAGTCTATCCCAATGATGTAATTCATCCAAATCATATTTGAGTTCTTAGTGAATGCTTTGTATAGTTCTGGCTCAGTATATTTAATTTATAAGTTTCATGTAGTCCTCACACTTAGTATATACATGTTTTGAGATCATGCTACTTTCCAAATATATGTGATTGGTAATAAAATTTGAACATAAAGATTTATAGTTTTATTTAAACAAAATGATGCTGCAATTTAAGAAAGATAATTACCTGTCTTTTCTTGGTCTCCGTTTTTCTTCTTGGATTGACTTCTAATGGGAATAGAAGAATTGAAAATATATATTATATAGTAATATGCAATCATTATGTATGATATTTATTATCTCAATGATGTATGAGAAAGAAGGAGAACCAGGATAAGTGATTACTAGCTTATAAAACTATGTCATATAACACATACTATGTGCTTCTGTTTAGATGGGATTCTATCACAGTCAGTTAGGGATTTCTTAGGATTTGGGTCAAGAATGGAATGTGGGAGTGACTGATAATGAGTAGAGTTTCATTTTGGAGTGATAAAAATCTTGTAGAATTGACTGTGGTGATGGTTGTACTAAAAGCCATTTTTATTGTATTCTAACTGGGCAACTTACATGACATGTGACATATCCCAACACATTATGAATGAATGCACCTACATTTGGACCTCTCTGTATGCACATCCATGTAGATTATGTAACAAACATTAGGTAGTTTGCTATTTGTGTTTGGAGCTAGAAAAGTGATCTAAGCCAGAGACAATGGTTCTCAACTCAGCAGTGACTGAGGTCCCAACAGCTGATGAGATTTTTCTAAGGAACTTAAAGGTGAAGAGGTTGTAAGTTTGAATTCTGGGCAACACCATGAGGGAGAGAAGCATAGTCCAGAAACATGGTGAATTCACCATAGAGAAGGGGAGACTAGAATTGGCCCAGCTAACTGGGAAGTCTGATGTGAGCTTCATTTTTCTGCCTGTGGCATGTCAATCTTGTTTCCAATGAACTCTCAGATTCTCTGGGTTTTCATGGTCATGGAGAAGTCCTGCTTCTCCCTGTGGCAGTACAGAATGTAGATTGAATAAGTATTACAAGTGGAGGGACCATGGGGTTAAAGGGACCCATTGGGATGGGAAGACTTGGAGGCCGAGGGGATACTGCTCACTGTGGGAGTGTAAGCAATTTGCTATGGTGAGTTGACATGGGGCAGAAGCTCTGTGTCCAGCGAAGAAGACAGTGGAATCTGGACTTCTTGCTGATGGAGTTACTGAGCCAACTGAAGGAAGAACATAATCGAATTTACAGTATAGAGAATTTTCTGGTGTAGGTTGGGGGAAGGTGAGATTTGAAGCCTGAAACAGTCTGATTAAGAAATGGTGATGGTCAGAATTGGGGATACTCTATGTGGTTAGAGACAGAGGAAAGAATGGTAGCTAGAAGACTTAATGTAGAACTGGCACAGGTGTCAGGTATAAAAGGGAGGGCAAGACCCAGGACAGCCACTAAGTTCTTGGTTTTGGAAACCAAGGTGATGGCAGCCGCATGCTTGGAGGACAGGAACATGAGGGGAAAGGAAGCCTAGTAGAGACCATACACACTGCCAACTGAGTGGATCCAGGAGATCTCAATAAAGTTAATGGCCCTGATATGAAGGGTAAGATGTTCATCTGTGTCTCACGATTCTGACCTGAGATATGAACATAAAGTTAAGGGCTGGTTCTAGGATCAGCTATCACAATGGTTATAAATACATCTCATTATTGGCCAGGAATTTGCAGAAGCTCAACAAAGGTTCACTTCTCTCTTTCTACTTGCACAACAACATACTCATTTCAGTGAATGTCTCTGTCTGGAAGGCTTTCCCATGATGGATTTCCTTTTCTACATTGGTATCTGTATTAAGTTCAGACAAGTGGCTACCAGAAGAAGTTCCTGGGAGGACACGGTAGGTCCAAGGCTACAAGAGAGGCCAGGACCATGAAGAAAAGGGCTGGAGAAAACAACGGGGCCATTTAATGGGCTATCTGTTAAATGGAATTCAAGGAGGGCCTTCTTGTTGCAAGGCCATCTTCTGGAGCATCCTAAGGCAGCCACAGTCTCCACTGGTCCTCAGTTTGATTGTAAGAACGAGCCACTCACATGGAGTAGATAGTAGTATGTAGAATCTTCAGGGTTATTTAATGTTTTGGGTTTCCGGGGTCGTCTTGGAGGTCTCAATATTTCTGGCTCTTCTTTAGTTACACCTATAAGAAAGGTGATCATAAATAAGTACCAAATTCCAGAAACTATGCTTTTCCTTTGGATGAATGGGAACTTCTATGAATGTAAACTGTACTTGTTCTTCACTAGTATTATATTTCTAGTCACGTGTTCTCCTCCAATTGTCTGATGGTCTAGGACTTTGAGAGAAAAAGAGGAGAAAAAAAAAAGAGCAAGAAGAGTTTGGTAATGTGGAATAGGGACACAAGGTCATAGAAGGGATGAGGCCAGGACTATTCTTATAACATACAGGTTGAATCTACTTATCTTATTTTTACCTGAATGGTAAGAAATACAAAAATAAAGTATCAAGTTATTATATATATTCTTAGTAAATTTTAGAAGCACTTTAAAGTTGTCTGTGACGACACCTTAGCTTGACTTTAATACCATCTGAAGTTTGGATTGATGTATTAGAACAACGCTGTTGTGACAGAAATAAATTGAAGATGGCATAGAATCTGAATAATTGCTGTGCAAGTGAGGAACAAAAAAGATCCTGAGGATAAAATAATTCTTGGCCCTGCATCCATCCAATTGTCTCTATTCAATCTGAGTATTATTACAGATTCCATTGAACATGGATATTGGGGTTGGGCTGGCACAAAGGAGGAAGGAAACAGGGGAGAAAGCCAGCAGAAGAAAAACAACTTAAATTTTGTTTGGAAAATGTCACAATGCAGCCTAATTCTTGCATAAGATCCAGCCAGCCCAATCCTAGCTTGGCTGGGAGAAGGGCTTGTGAAGTCCCAACTCTTGTCTGTGAAGCTATTAGCCATTGATGGCTGTTGGGGGAGGAAGTTTTCTTCAGGGATGAGGCCCCTGAGATGCTATCCATGTTCCAGTATCGAGACCCATACAATACACGGACTCAGTGGGTATTTAAACAAAGAGAGCAAATGGAGCTGGTTGGGAGAGAAAAGTGGTGGGGGAGTAAAGGGAGAATTAGAGGGAGAGAATGGGAGGGCGAACATGACCAAAATATGTTATGTGTGCATATGAACATTAAATAAAATGTTTTATTATTATTTAAATTTTTATGTATTTACTTTACGTATATGAATGCTTTGTGCACCACATGACTGCCTAGTGCCGGTGGAGGCCAGAAGAGGGTGCTGGGTGCTTTGAAACTGATTCCTTGGAACTTGGGTTATAAATGGTGGAGAGCCACCAAGTAGATGGTAGGAACCAAACTTGGGTCCTCTGCAAGAGCAGCTAGTGCTCTTAACTACCGAGCCATTTCTCCAGTCCCATAAATAAAATATTATTTTAAAGAACAAAATACCTTCTAGAAGGTCAAGGGTGCCCTTCACAGACAGACTGTAGGCCCTTTCGACAGGCCCTATTAGCTCTGACCCCTGTGCCCTTGAGTGTCACCATCACGCCTTCGGACCCAAGGACCGTGTTTCTGAAGGCGGACTCCCTTCCCTGCTTTTTCCTGAGTTCCCAGAACTTCAGGGAACATAGAATAAATACTCACTGAAGGTTTTCTGGTTGGGGCTGGAGCAACAGTTCAGCAGTTAATAAGAGAGCTTCCAGCTCTTCCAGAGGACCAGAGTTTGGTTGCTAGTACCCATATCAGGCACCTCACAACCTCCTATAACTCCAACTTCATGGGAACTGACCACTTCTTCTGGCTTCAACTAGCATCTGCACACATGTGTGTAAGCACACGTACACACACACACACACACACACACACACACACACACACACACACAAACAAACAAGGGGGAAAACTGCATTGACAAACCAAGAACAGAGGTCTCAAAGGAATCCTACTGATGTAATACTGCTATCTCAGACTCTGAGCCTCTAGAATGTAAGGCAACAGTTACGCTGCTTAAGCCCCTTGGTCTGTGGTTTGTTACTGCAGCCCCAGAAAATGAATATAGAACTCAAGCCTGTATTTGTTGCTACTGCTTTCTCTCTCTCTCCCTCCCTCCTTTTTTCTCTTCCTCTTTCCACCCCCACCTCTCTCTCTCTCTCTCTCTCTCTCTCTATATATATATATATATATATGTTTGTAGGCGTGAAGTCAACAATTGATTGTTCACCACTTATTTATTGAGCCAGGGTTTCTTGACTAACTAGGAGTTTGACAATTACTGCTAGTCTATGTAGCCAGCTTGCCCCTGGAATCTCCTGCCTCTGTTTCCCTAGTGCTTTTCTAGTGGTCACCATGCTTGCCTGGCTTTTGTGTGGGCTCTGAGGATCCAAACTCTGGTCCCTGTGCTTGCAGAAGAAGCACTTTATCCCCTGATATCTAGGGCCTTTGTCTATGATAGTTTTTATGGGCACGGAGAGTTGTGGGTGGTAGGGATGCTTATTCAAGTTTTGAAATCCCTCTGACAGACCTCTGACCTTGCCCAGGTGGGCAGCATGGGGCAGGAGTGTGGAGCTGTCAGGAGGTTTGTGTCCACATTAGCTGACAGGCATTGGGCTGTGTGGATAGTAGATGCTCACTAGAGTTTTATTAACTGGGTCACTGACTTGTCATCATACATAAAAGCAAATATCCAATGCTCCAAAGATAAATGTAAATAAGACAACCAATGAAACTCTGGGAAGAAAATCCAGGTGAATTCATAAAGTACTTAGGGCTATAAATACCTTAATCAATTCAGGAGTCAGAAAGCATACATGTTTGTGCATCTTAAATAGCTAAGGAGCTGAGATGTGAGTAGGTCAGGGATACAAGACTTGCTTAGTGCATTTGAGGCCCTGGGTTCAACACCCAGCATCATATAAAAAAAGACAAAAGCCTTTGTGTGGCAATAAAAATCAAAAGGCACAAGGCAAGCTTGGAAAGCTGGATTTTATAACTCCACTAACAAAGAATGGGCTGTTGATGTAAACACAGAGTGCTGACAAAGGCCTACAAAGTACAGACCAGCAGGAAAATGGACGACAAAAGATACCCGTGAGAAGATCAAGATGAGCAAATTAATAAAGTAAAACAGCATCAAAGGCAGTTCGACAAGGGGGGCATGCTGCAACAATGATCCTTTTTACCACAGACAGATGAGCAAAGTTACAGAGAAACGTAACCCTTATGGGCACGATGTCAGAACAAGTACATGTTTACAGACGGCTGAAGCAAATGCCAATTGTTACAGACTTTTAGGAAAGTAGACCCACAATAAAAAACAAAACAAAACAAAACAAAAAACTTTCCTCTCAATAATCCTATTACCTCTGAAATCTATCCCATACAGTTACAATTCTTGTAAACAAAAATAACTTCGAAGATGTTCTCTCCAATATTTTTCATAGTGGCAAAACTTGCGATAAAGCAAGTAAGAACACATACATGTGTTTGCAAAGCATAGGAAAGAATATGTGTTTTGTAATAAGGGTTCCTAAGAGGGGAATGAAGTGGGTTAGATGCAGGGAAGGAAGCCCAACAAAAAAGAAAAAGAAAATGTAAGCTAAGAACACATTTATAAAAACATTTATAAATACGCATGCGGGTGTGAATGTATCATAGCCCTAACAAAGTACAAATACTTTGAATTGAATTTTCAGAATTTCCAAGTACTTTTATGTTTTATAGAATTCATATTAGCTCAGTTTTTCAGCTTCTTTTTTTTTTCACCAGGACATCTAAAACGGGGCTGAATATTATTAAGGAGCAGTTGTCCCTTGTGAGGTGGACAGCTGGGGGAGGAAAACGGTTGATGGGTCTGATTGCTATGCTGAATTTCCTGGGACTGCTTTGTTTTCTGGTTTCTGCGAGCTTTCTTTTTCCACGAGTCTATCAGCATACAAGAGAGGCACAAGTTTATTCTATGCCCTGATGTCCTTCTTCATTGCGTTCCTTTGGGGGAACACAAGCCTTGTCAACTAATCACCCTGTCCCCATAATTACAAGAATGACACAAACATTTATAATCACAAACTTTCCACAGTGTATCAATGTTGGCACTAGCAAAATTAGGTTTGTGGCTATTTCATGTGATCTGAATGATAAATGCTAGCTCGCAAAGGTTACAGCCAGGAGGTAAGGCATTTATTCATATTGTAGTGCTGGTAATAATTTCCTTAAGTGTTTTGATTTATCAGAAATGTACCTTTTGGATAATGAATTAACAAGCATTTCAATATTTTACATTAAGAAGGAAGAAGACAAATTTAAAATGCATTGCTAGCATTTGCTTTAGAAAGTTGAAGTTTGGGTTTTTTTTTCTCATTTTAGTGATAATTACACTATTTTACTTAAATATTCACACAATGTGATTTGCATGAGTGTCAAGTGCCTAAATCAGGTGTCAGCAGCTGCTCAGTAAGCTACTCTAACAATTCTCTTAAGAAACCAATTTTTTTCAGTTTTTGTAAATTTCCTTTTCCTCTTGACAGGCTGTGACCTTCAAGAAATATAATGACCTACTGAATTCCCAAGGATTTCTCCTTAGGAACTTTAAAAACAGACTCACCCAGGACTGATGGCCACTTGCATTTTCCCCATTCAGCTCATCCACCCTCTGGCCAGGCTAGGAAACCTAGAGATCTGAATCCAGGTCCTGAGTGTGCAGCTAAGTTCCAAAGTTCTCCTTTTGACCTGGTCTGACCTCCTTCCTTTCTCTCTGGGAGATCTGCTCACTTCTCACTGGACCTGGTTTGATCTTTTGCTTTTCCCATGGGTACTCTTAGCTGACAGGAGAAACAGGGTTAAGGTTAGGGGCTTGCCTTGGCTGAGTGTCCTTAGCAGCATGGGTGGGGCATGCTGTCCCACTTGAGTGGATCAGTTTCAGTCTTCTGACCTCAACAGGAAAGCTCCTCCCTCCATCTGAACTGCATAATCAAGGCTTTGGACACCAGTAATGGCTTATAACCACTGCTATGCTACCATGGACTTTCAGTGTTTATGAAATCTCTGCTTTGGGAACTTGTTACTAACACACAGAGCCTTTGAGGATGTTTAGGCCTCCACCTGACACTCCTATCATTTTTTTTCCTTAAGTTTTTTTTTTTCATGTGTTGGAAGGTATTCTGCATGCTATGGGAGAATAAGATAGGCAATCATCAATATGACACAGATACAAACTCTGTGACCTCCAACAGTGACCTGCCTGCAACATATACTGTTGCAATAATGGCACAAATGATATGGAGTAACCAACCACTTCCTGATTGGATTTAAGCCCCACTCTATGAGATAGAATCCAGACCTAACACTGCTAAAGTGGCCATGAACCAGAGAATAGATAGGTCACAGGCTTAGGGGAAAACCTACTACCATTATTCTGCTAAAGGAACACAGCAATAAAATAACTCCTAATGACATGTTGCTATACCCACTGATTGGTGCTTGACTCAGTCCTCATTAGAGAAGCTTCTTCTTGTAGTAGATGGGAATTAACATAAAGATCTACAACTGGACAGTGTGCAGAGAGTGACTTTGGAGCACTCAGTCCTTAATGGGATATCTTCATCAAGTTCTTCCCCTCAAGGTTAAGTGATCTATATGCATAAGAGGAAGCAGAAAGATTCAAAGAGCCAGAGGTGGTGGATGGCTCCAAGGAAACAGTATCTTCCAGATACAACAGAACTGATGCTCTGTAAAACACAGATGGGAGTTTGAGATTCTTCTCAAAGAGGTGAACTACATTAATTTTTTTCAAAAGCTATTACTCTTTATTAGAACATGTCCAATCACCCAGTACCTGGAAGAGATATCAAGCTAGCTTTGGCATATTTGGAGATGAGACACTGTCAGGAAGGTGCAGAAGCTCTGTTCCAGGTTGTAATGGTGTTGGACAGGTTCTTCATTTTACCCAGCACTGAAGGCAGCAAAGGTAGACTGTGTCTGCTCGGCTCCAATGAGGACTTTGCTCTCATTCAATCAACCACTGAACCTTTCTAGAACTCTTGGCAATGAACTGCCTCTCCTCAGGGAGAGTGAGCTGTTTTATTTACAGAATTACAATTCCCATTCTGCAGCAATAGTTCATCCTGTAGTTGGATTAGCTAGCAGATTGCTATGGTTATTCTTTGATGAATGCATTTTAAGAGGCACTAATATTCCATGGATGGCATGTCATTACTTATTCTTTTCTTTATGTCCAACCTTGTTTCTTACCATGTACACACATTTTTCACTTTTTAAGCTCTGATCATTTCCTTGGTTATTTCCTCACAAGTTGTTTTACTGGAGCAATTATATAAACCATTTCTTTTCCTTCCTGCTTGCCTGTCTTTCTTTTTCTGTCTTCTTCTTCCTCTATATTGCCATGCCATTTTTTTTCAAAATATTGAGTATAGTTTGGCAAGAATACATGAGTACATTCTCATCACTGTTCAACTTTTTCCCATACTTGCAATTTTGATAAGGTCAAAACAGTCACTTGTTTAAATTTCCATATAAGGGCTGGACCCTCAGGAAAACAATAGCCACAGTCTAACTATTTTTAGTTGTGTTTGTGTGTGTCTCTGTGTGTGTATGTATGTATATGTGTGTGTATGTATGTGTGTGTTTGTAATGCATGCATGTGCTTGTGGGTTGTGATGCCTGGAGAGATAAATCAGTAGTTAATAGTGCTTGCTCCAGAGATCTTTTCAAAGAACATGTGGGAACATGATCTTTGGATAAGAGTTCTATTCCTGGCCAGAAACAGTGAAATGGCCTCAAGAGTAACCCTCCAATTGTTTGTTATGCCCATTTTGTTGACTATAATTGCTGGCCTAAAGTTATCCTCTACTGAGGCCCACAACAAGCACTGTCAGAGACAATGTAACACTAACTTATCTATGCCTTCATTCCATCCATGACTGCTATTTGCTCTGCCCCTGCTGACAAGGAGAGGCACGAGAATAGACGTAAAGTGAAGGAAAGGGATGGAAAGAGAGAGGAAATGATTGCACCAGCATCTAAGCCTATAACAGCAGCCCCTCTCTCTGTTCCCCTGATGCCTCAAGCAGCTACCCCCTCACTGCAGTATCCACAGAGTGATTTGACTGGATGTCTGCCTGACGAGACAGCTGCTCTGCATACCTCCCAGCCTATTCTACCTATGGTGCCATACATGCCCACCATGGCGTTTCCAGTTAATGTGGGCCCCAATGTGGCTAACCAGCCATGGATACCTACCCCTCTTGCAGACCTGTCTTTGGTCCGTAAGGCTACTAATGAATCAGGTCCTGACTCACCATATTTTGAGCAAGTCCTACGGCAATGGGCAATGCATTTACAGACTTATTATGACTGGCACCATTTGATGAAGGCTGTGTTGGAGCCTATGGTCTTCCTTAATTGGCGAGCTGCCTATGATAACCAGGCTGAGGCTCAGGCTCATTTTAATATACAGTACAGCATCACTGTTTCTCTTGAGATGCTCATGGGCCAAGGACCATATGTTAACCCTGACACACAAGCCCAAATTGGACAACACACTTATTTACCTGCCTCGGGAGACACCATTGCCCTTGGTGCATTGGAGGGATCCCATCACCCTTCAATGGCAACCCCCTGTTCCCCTATTAACCTGGGGGCGAGGATATGCTTACATTTTTCCCCAGAATACCACCACACCGATATGGGTACCCTCCAGACATGTGCGTCCAGCAACAGACCAAGAGACTTTGGACAAAGAAGAAGCTTCAGAAGGGTAATGTATGATTTGCCCCGCTACTGTGGTATTAGTAAAGGTCATGTCATTACTGGCATGCGACCCTAGAGATTAAGCAATTGCCTCACCCCCTACAAGGTTAATTATACACCACCCAAAAGACTTCAATTGGCGTCATAAAAATGACTGGGGTCCCATCCATGTCCTTGAGATTGAAAATTTTGACTAATCCTTCTCTTGTTCAAATATCTTCTGCAACAGGTTCACCAATAGAAGGCAGCCACAAAGGCGACCCTACAGGTTTTATTGGCTCTTAGATACCCAGATCAAAGTCCTCCTAGAGAGATAATGCACATATGGCTCACTGAGATACAGAAGGCTACTGCCTAAAGCCCACCACCCAGACAGCTCTCCAGGACTGATGCTCTTCCAGGGCTGGTAGTCAATGACGGATATGAGCTTGTTTGGCAAGCCAATCTAAGACAGGCACAGTCCATTATGCTGAGCTCTCCTGAGGTGGGGTCAACAAGGTTAGGGCAATGCACCCTAGCTCCCACTGAGCATGTCCTATAAAATAATAAAAAGGGTGGATATGTGGGATGACTCATCCCTAACCGGCTTGAGGGCCAGACGGCCTAAACAAGTAAAAAAGATACTTTGTGAGAGCCAGCCTGGGTCTGCCTGATGGTCTTAGCAACAGCAGCTGAAACATGATCTGGAGATGACCTGGACCAATGAGAGGCAGCCATGTCACACCAGCTGATGCATATTCATCAGACCTCCCTCCAGGGTGGGGTGGAGGGTATATAAGGCTTGCCTCTTCCTGAATAAAGTGAGCTTGTTGTTTGGACATTCTCCCGGAGTCTGTGTGGTTTGACTCTGCGCCTACTTGGCCTCCACCCCCAAAGGAAACAACAGCAAGGACCCTGCTACAATACTCTTTATTCCCGGATGTCACATGTGTTCATTCACCAACCATGTAACCATGTATGCAAACAAATTGATGTCTTGAGTCTATTTTCCACTGTGAACATTCCTGGCTTTCCTAATCTGTTCGAGCACTTTCTCTGTCTCACATAGTGACCTGCATATTTATTTAAAATACGCTCACTAGTTTATTTTCAGCTCTTCAATCTTTTAATGATTCTTTTGAGTCCCTAGAAGGTCTGTGTAGCCCAAATCTTTCATCATTTTCCTCTTGCTCCTTTAATTTCCATGCTTTGTCTTTTTCTGAGCAGGGACTGTGGTGTACTCAGGCCACAGACATTAGTCTCTGTATTCCCCAACTATAAAAGAATAACAGCTCTGGAAAAGGTTTGGATAGTCAGTGAAGAGTAAGAATCTACTGAATTGTCTCTCTCTGAAATCAGAAACAGTTTTAAACACTATCCACCTGTGTCTTGTTGGCTTGCAATGTATCTTTTAATAAATATTAGGTTGATTTTAGGCTTTCTCAGTTTAGGCCTACTCATTATTGTATGATTGACTTTTATAATAGAAGCATATGTGTTCCGTGATGACATTGTTTTATTCATTTTGCTGATCACGTATTTTTTCGGTCTGAAATTTATGAATGATCTTTAGGTATATTCAAGTTTTAGGGGCAGAGATTTTGAATGATTTATTTTATTTTCCACTGTTATTGAAAATAGATTCTTTTTTTTCAT
Organism: Peromyscus melanophrys; assembly: GCA_902168415.1. Lineage (NCBI taxonomy): Eukaryota > Metazoa > Chordata > Mammalia > Rodentia > Cricetidae > Peromyscus > Peromyscus melanophrys. The sequence continues at coordinate 10,747 of CABHPR010142483.1, read as the reverse complement.
ACAGTATCTCCTGATTATAGTTTCCCTTCTCTTTACTCCTCCTAATTCCTCCCCATCTCCTCTCCCATTCAGATCCACTTCCTTTCTGTCTCTCATTAGAAAAGAATAGGCTTCTAAGAGACAGTAACCAAACATGACAAAATAAAAAAAAAAAATCACAACAGAGTTAGACAAGACAAACCAACAGAGGGAAAAGACTCCCAAGAGAAGGCACAAAAATCAGAGACCCACTCAATCACACATTCAGGAGTGCACTAAGTACACTAAACTGAAAGCTGTAGTATACACAGAGGACCCGCTGCAGACCTGTGTAGGCCCTGTGTTTGCTGCTTCGGTCTCTGGGAGTTCATATGAGAGATTTGCTCAGTTATTTTAGAGGGCCTTGTTTTCCTGATGTCCTCCATCTTCTCTTGCTCTTACTCTCTATCCACCTCCTCTTCTGTGGGATTCCTGGGCTCTGAGGGGAGGGATTTGATGGAGACATCCCATTTAGAGATGTGTGGTTCAGTCTTTCTTTCTCTGTGTAATGTCTGACTGAGGGTCTCTGGTTCCTGCCTGCTGGAGAAGGAAGCTTGAGTACAATATTTTAAATTCTTGCAATTTCATAGTATCTCACCTTGCAATCTTGAAGCCCAACACATCATTCCATCACACATCTATTCTTTATTGTCTCTTTGTGGTTTCCTTGTAAACTTCAAGATATTAATTCCCACTATTATTTCCAACCAGTTATTTTTCTATTGTAATATTTTATGAGAAAGAATAACTATGATATATATCAATCTATGTATCATCTATTCATCTGTCTATCTGTTTATCTATCTGTCTGTCTATCTACCTATCTATCACCTATCATCATCTATCTCTTATGTCATTTGTATATCCATACTTAACTTTGTTGCTGATGCAAATTGTTGTTTGGACCCATTGTTTCCATTGTTAAGGCCAGACTCACATTGTCTTGTAATTCTTTCACCATCTTACCCATCTGCTTTCATGATTATGCCCCTCAGAAACAGCTCCACTTTCAAACTATATCAGAGTAAACTGTTGCTTTCTTTTAAATTTAATTTTAATCCTGCTCTTTAATGGAATGATTTTCATTGTTTTATAGTTAATTGTGATGTTGGTATTTAGTTTAGGAAATGTACACATTGCTAAAGAATATTCTCCAGTTTTTAGTTTACTGAGTTTTGCATTTTATCAATACTGCATACTGGACTTTATTAAAACCGGCTTTGGTATTTATCAAGATGGCTTTTTCTTCTGACCTTTTGATATAGCATTATATCCATATGTATTATTTGGACAGTCTTTCCTATATGCTGTTGCATTCCACTGGCAAGTACTGTTTTTAGGAATTTACCTTTAAATTCATAACTGAGATTGGCTGATTCAGCTTTTAACAAAACATTGCCTTGAGAGCTTTTGTTCTAAGATGTATAGGCTTCCTAAAATAGATGTCATTTCATTTTTTACATTTTTTTCAAACATAACATACATTGTGGATATTACCTGTTATTTTAACATTTGAAGGCATTTGCCTAAATATGTTCTTAGAAACTTTTTTGGAAATAATTCTTTGATGGAATTACCATTGCAATGTTTTTCTTTGGAAAGCATATTACATTAAGTAATTACTTTAGAAAAATTAATTCCCTTTTCAGAAGGCAGATATTTCAGTATCTTCATAGTATAGTTGGTACAATCATATTCTTATTGCTATGTATTTGTAGATTAAAAATAATCAGGCCTTTTTTCTTTTGTTTTTTAGTAGCATGACCTTAGCTTCATTTATATCACTGTATTTCTGTCTTGTAGCCCCTCCCCAAATGCCGATTCAAGTCATTGGGTGAGCCTCCATGATGTAATGGTCTCAAGGAATGCCTTTATAGATATATCTAGAGGTGGGGTTCACTGTATCTAGTCGAGTTGGCAATCAAGATCAACTATGACACCTGATTATTCTAAATTTGGGCTTTGTTGACAGTTTATAACCAATAATCATTTAAATTATATTGAATGGTAACTATTAAAAGAAATTTAAAGCATTGTATTTATAAAATAAAAACAAAGGTAACATGTCAACATTTAGTTTAAAGCAGTTTGCCTTACTTTCATGATGTAAAGAATGGATTCCTGACTTGTTAACTAAATCCATTCCAACAAAATACTTAAAACTGAAAGCTTGAGAAGGAAACACAATTTTTACAGTCAAATTGTTTTTTCCCATCATATAGATTTTAACTCCTCAAGACTCCAGAGGACATGGAATTAACACGGAAGCAGAAAGGCAATTAACAACGTGTTTCCAACTGCCCATGAAGTTTTTGATACAGATGCATGCACAAAGGTCAACAATGCTGGCAGCACGGGAACTGAACGGTTCCTTGGCGTGTTTGGACATTGTATTACTCATTTATACAAGATCGATTCCAACACAGATTACATAACTGCCCTTAATACAACAACATTGCAAGTAAGGCAAATTCATATACAATGTTTTTATCGTTTTATACCAGTAGAGGAAAAGGCCTTTAAAAGATCTAGCGTGCTTTTAGACATTGTAATTAGTCATCATGGGCTAGTTCCTAAACTCCTCAAAAGAATAATCAGGCCAGACCAGTTTTCTTTTTTATCATATGATATTCTGAAGTAAAGAAACAAATAGTGAATGGCTTTTTGCCAAACCCTCCTGCCGGCCGCTGGTGTGCCCCTCCCCAGTGGAGGTGACTATGGCAAACTGAGTCCTCTGGAAGCCCTGAGCCCCTTCTCCCTTCCTTAAAGTGTTCCCGAAGTGTTTTGTCACGTGACCAGAAAAGTAACTAACACATCAAGGCTATTTTATGAATGACATAAAACTTTCAAAATAAGTTAAAAAAAATTGCTATTTTCCCCCTGACATGTACTTTGAAGACAATAGTAAAGCTTTTTTCTTTCATCAGCTGTACGTGTGCAGAGCAAGGGCCCGCTGTGACTTGGAATGCACTCACAATACCATGCTAACAAAATAGAATAGCATCCTTATTTGTTTACCGTGCACCACCCAAACTTGCAGCCTGCTGAATTAGTCAGCGCTTCTTTGTAAGAGAAGAAAGGGAGCTTCCGTCTATGGTACCAGGGTTATTATTCCACAATCGGTCTTTGTTTCCTCCTCTTTACAATAGTCAACACAAATTGCCAGGTTTTTCCTTAGAGGTACAGAGTGTGCCAGGAAGTGCATGGCAGGAGTGGCCTGTCGAGTCTGTGCTCACAGAGGTTCATAGTACATCAGCCAGCTGCCTGAATCTTCTCTCCACAGTTGAAGGAGGGCTCCCACACAACCATGTTTTCCTTAGATGAACTGTGTATGTGAATAGCTGTTCTGCTTAACTAAGAATATTTGTATCAGGTCTTCTTCTATGACCAGAGGAGCTTAGGAGCAAACAATATATAAGGAAATCAGCAGGAGTGGTTTGTTTTGAAAAAAGCAAATTTGCAAAGCCTACTTCCCCTGGGATTATTATGCTTTGTTATGCTTATTGTGTTTAGAGGAAATGAAACAATGTTCTAGCTGATTAATGAACAGATATTGAATGTCTACTGTGTGGTGAATAAATGGGAATACAGTGTGTGAAGTGATCCTGGGTGGGAAAGGGTTGGGGGGAAAGTAAATGTAGACTGTGGTCCTGATAATCCAGTTCTGCCATGCCTACTCAAATGCCTTTGGGAAGCCTGTGATGCCAATAAGGTGTGTGAAGATACCTGGGGGAACGTCGCCAGGATGGAAAAGATAAGAAATAGACAGTTGGACTTCTGGGTTTAAATGTGGTCACATGATAAGCATATGCTGATCTATAAGGGCAATTAGCATCTACAATTTAGGATGGGGGTTGCCTAGCTTAAGATAAAACTGACCCAGGTTCCGTGCAGAGTCCACGATGCTCAAACAACACCTGGCCCAGCTTGCTACTTTAAGCATTTTCAATTAAACTTCACAATAAATGTTTTTCTTTTTGAAAAAAAAAACTCAGATATTTAAAACTTATGAAACATGAGCTCAGCATGTGGCTCGTACCTGTAATTTCAGAACTCAGGAGGCTAAGGAAAGAGGAGGAATGCTACAAGTTCAAGACCAACCCAAGCTGCACAGTGAGTTCTGGGCTTGTCTGGGCTGCACAATGAGTTCTGGGTTGTTCTGGGCTGTCTCAAAAACCAAAACCCAAATATAAGAATGAAGATTACACTAATAATTCCCAGGAAGAAATCTCTCTGATATGGCCCAGTGATGATCTGCACCCTCTCTCCATCCATGACTTTTCTAATATTCAAAGAGCATCTGAGGCATTTAGGAAGCAGCTGCCACTAAGTGGGAAGTTCCACAGGTTTCTATACTTCTCTGCACACTTGAGCTCTGAGCAATGTCCTGCAGTGTTCTCTTTGCCATGTCCATCAGGTTCTGGGCTCCCTGGCTTGCTCTGTTTCTCCGGCTGCTGCTCTTTGCTGGTTCCTTTACCCTGCACTGTTTATGTCCAAGCTTCTCTCACTCCTTTCTTCCCTTCTTGCTCTTAAAAATTCCACCGTAAAAGGGGGAGCCTGCTTGGAAGAGGTTAGGTCACTGTGGTTCTCCCTTGAGGGGGATATTGGGTTGCAGGACTCTTCCTCTCTCCAGCTTCTTGGACTGCCATGAAGTAAGCAGCCTTTCCCACCATAGTTCCCCACCTCCCCCCTTGCCCACTGTATCCCCATTTCCTGCACCACTCTGTTTATTCTCTGGATTCGGGAACTATGTGGCCATCTGTGCTCATGAACTATGACTCTTCTATATAGCATGCCCCAAAGTCACACTATATTGCTGTTCTTCACGGAATCCTTCCCACCAGGGCAACGCCCAGCCGATCATGTCAGAACCCCTTTCTCAATGTTTTTCTCATACAATCAAGCACCCCAATCCTCTGTGATTTACCAATGAATATAGATAGAAAATGTTCTTTTAGCTTTCTTGCTAACCATCCATGGTTCTTTCCATGCTATCAAATCCTGTTCACATCAGAAAAAATGAATTGTCTTCAAAAAATAAAGTTGTTTACATAGGAAAAACTTATATTTTTACTGTTGCAATAAATTCAGATATATAACACTTAACTTCCTTTTTTTGCTAAACTGGACTTAATTCCTACCTCTTAGTACTAATTAATGTTTCCTAGTATTTTTGAAAGAATGTATGGAGGATGTGCACATATGTGTGATCACGTGTGGGGGCCAGAAGTTGATGTTGGGTGTCTTCCTCTGATGCCCTCCAGTGTAGTTACTGAGGTAGGGTCTCTTGATGAACCCAGAGCTTGCCAGTTTGGCCAGTTTAGCTAGCTATTTTGCACATCCTGTCTCTACATTGTGAGTGCTGGTCTAATCAGGCTGTCACACTCACCAGGCTCTTTTGTCCCTGTGCTGGGAATCCAGACTCTGGTGCTCCTGCTTGTTCAGCAAGTGCTGTACTTACTGGGCCACTCCCTACTGCCTTCTGGCATTATTTCCAACAAATCCTGCTTTCAATTGTCTTAATATCTGAAATTAATATCTTAATATCTATCCCCTTTTGCTAACTGGAGCCACATCTACATTGGAGGTGAGGTGAGATGGGAGCAGCTTCCTTGCATTGATGTAGAGAGGCCGTTTACTCTGTGGTCAGTTTTCAGTATCTGTTGGGCTACCATCTCATCTGTCTCTGATGGCTTGAAGGCATCTCCCAACATCACACTATTCCTGGGCTCTGCCCTGTGAAGTCATTTCAGATCCTGGCCTCTTGCCAATCTGGGCTCTCTCCCAGGCTCTTTCTTAGTTACTATTGAGTGTGCAGGACTTTAAAGAGGTAGAGTGGAACTCGTGTTCTCTACACGTGCAAGGGCAAAACCCTCAGGTGGCTTCAAGAAGTGCTTCTGAGTTACAGTCTTCTGCCTGATACATGCCAGCTCATGAAGAGACAACGGCAGGCTGAAGAATAAAGTGAAGACTGGTGGCTTTTGCTTTCAGGCCTGCCCAACCTTCCAAAGAAGAACAAAGCAGAAAGCTGGGCAACACATCAACAGCTCCATTCATCTCCAGGACTCTCTCCCACTTCCGTGCTTCCTTTTGTGGAGTGGATGGGAGTAGGAACTGCTGGCCTTTGCCTGGCTTTTCTGCGTCCCCAACCATCTGCACCTTCAGCTGCCTCTGAAATCTAGAGGCAATCTCCTGTCACTGTCCCTCACCCCCACCCACTCTGGCGAGTCCCTCCAGCACAGGACATGGGCAGAAGCCAACCTAATAGGCTCTTGCTGAATTTTGTTCTTCTCACTGTAAGACGTTCTGGTCAAAGCCGGGAATCATGAGTGTAGCTGCACCCAAGGGCCCCTCTATGCACAGCTGTGTCTGTTCAGTTTCACTACAAACAATATGGCATGGTAATTGATAGGAACTTGAAGATACTGTCACTTTCTTCCAGGTCAGGCAAATGGCCACCGTCATTCAGAGAGTTTGGCAAGGAAAACAAAAGAAGCTACATAAAGTCAGGTGACTTCCTGTTTTTGCTGAGAGCTACACATTACAGAAATTGCATCAAGAGAGCAAAGGGCTTGGAAGTGAAGGGAAAGAAAAGATTTTTTTTTCAGAAGAATCCTGAAGAGTCAGCAGGTCCTAGAGGGGTGGGTAGGGCTCCTGAGGCTTTTAGTAGAAGCTCCCCAACCCCCTCTTCCCCCACCCCAGGATAGGATAGGCCACAGAGAAGAGACTTCCTGGGACATGGGTGAGACCAGATTTCTGGTTTTCTGATCCTGCTTGCAGGACAAGCTGCTGAGGCTGTGGAGACTGTAGCGGCCAGTAGGGGCCATGGGTGTCCTGATAATAACTCACGGACAAATAACTGGTGATTATGGGCTCTACCTGCTCCTTCAGAGACACAGAAGATCCCAGGGCCTTTGCACATTCCTAAAGAACTGGGATCTGATAATTCCAGAGATGGGGCAGAGTGTGACTGAAGATGATGCTGATGAGGATGTGGATATGAGAGAACCCTTACACAGTACTAATGGGAATGCAAACCAGTGCAGCTACTGTCTGTGGAAATCAGTATGGCGGTTTCTCAAAAATCTAAAAATAGAACTACCATATGGTCCAGATAGACCACTCCCGGGTATTTATTTACCCAAAGGACCCCAAGTCATGATTATCACAGAGATACCTCATATCAATATTTGTTACAGTGCTATTGGAACCAACTGAGGTGCCCAACAATAGAGAGATGGACACAGACAACATAACACACACAGTGCAATTGTTTTCAGCCATAAAAATGAAGTTGTAACATTTGCAGGAAAGTAGATGTGGGTGGAAATTACCATGTTAAGTGAATTAAGTCAGTTCCAGAAAGACATGTATATACACTTTCTCTTATTTGTGGTTCCTAGACTTTGTACATATATGACATAAAAGTAGAAATGAAACTGTCTAGGGGGAACACAGGAGACTGACAGGAAGGGGAAGGGATGGGAAAGGGGAGCATAGAGTTATGGGGAGAAGTAAGCTCAGCATGCAACATGTACTTGTATGAATATATTCTTACACAGCACAGTGCCATGAACAATCAATAAACTCAATGAAAAAGAAAAGAAAATGTAACCCCAGGAGTTCTGTGTCTCTGAGCAGAGGTTTGGAGGCTCCACACTCTTGTAGATGCAACCCTGAAATAGGGATATTTCGCATGTTTGCTTTCTCTTACTAATCTGACATCATAGCTTCCCTCTTTGAGCTACCTCTTACTCTCTGTTGGTGTCATAGGCCAAGTTAAGGTTAAGTTGTATAAAAGGGAGAAAATAATGAGGAACCCTTCCCAGGAGAGTGAAATCAGAGACAGCAGGAGGTGGGTAGAACATTCTGGGAGAATGTGTGTCTGTTTATAAGAAACAGAATGAAACAAAGGCTTCAGTTCTTCCATGATGTAGAACATCACCTCAGGTCTACCATAGAACATGGGTGAGAAACTAAGACACAGAGTCTGGAATTTCCTTCCCTGTAAGTGGCTCTACCATTACTGATCTTTACCTGAGAGGTACTGATGAGTAGAAACACGTCTATTAACTGGTTTATGATGATAGATACCCAGATAAAGTGGCTTCAGTTGCTGTGACAAAATCATTTCATTCAAGTTTTTCTGCAGAATGAAATACTCTTCAGATAACTTTGATATCTAAAAAGAAGGCCATATATCAGATTAAATCAAAGACAAGAATCCCAGGGCTCCACAGGCACACAGAATACACAGTTCCTTACTAGACTTCCTGGAACGCTCAAGTTCTCCTAGAGTTACCTAGACTCGTGTACCCATGTCTAATAAAGTCCCCACTTTACACAAGCTTCTACTCTGTGCTTCTGGTCCATGTCATTTTTTTCATCAAAAGTTGCAAACCTGTGATGCTACACTCAGCATCTATCCACATCGCTTCCTGGGGCTCCTCAGATCTGGCTTCTGCACTTACCTCGTTGCTGTGGTAGTCTACTTCTAAGGACCCTACTTGCCTCTAGTTGTGTTAAGGTTCCCTACTTCCTCTCAGTCTTCTTGGCTGACTCAAGACTTAGAACTCTTCTTCCCTTGCTTCATCCCCTCATTTCCACACTCGACCTCCCAGCTCTTCTGCATTCCATCTCCTGTAACCTGGATCTCTTGCTGGGGTGAGTATAGGGGTCATGATTTTCTGTCTCTAGGTTTGCACGAGCCAGTATTTCCACCTTTCTTCATCTGTCTCAGTTGTACATCATCTCTGGGTTTCTAATACCTGATTTGACCTTTGGTGAGAAAATTTGTGCAACAAAGAAAAGAAAGATTGCATGCATGTAAAACTTACTTTTCGAGGTGCTTAAAAATAAAAACCATGCTATAATCCACAGACCCAGAGAGGCTAGGTAACAAGCAGTGCCCAAGTGGGTACACATGGATCTCCCTGGGAAGGGGAAATAGAGGAGATCGCCTGGGTGGACTGGGGGCGGTGGGGATGGGAACTTGAGGGATTGTGTTAGGGTGTAGATGGAGGGGGAGAATACTGAATGAGATGATTGGGAAGGGGGAGGGGCATTTCCAGGTCAGGTAGAAACCTGATGCTAGGGAAACTCCCATGAATCTACAAGGATGAGACTCCTAACAATAGTGGATAATAGCCTGAACTGGCCCTCTCCTGCAATCAGATTGGTGACTACCCCAATTGTCATCAGAGAGCCTTCATCCAGTGTCTGGTGGAAACTGATTCAGAGACTCACTGCCAAACATTATTAGCCCAAGCTCGGGGAATCCTGCTGAAGAGAATGAGAAAGGAATGTAGGAGCCAGAGGGGTCAAGGACATCACAAAAAAACCCACATAAACAACTAACCTGGCTCATAGGAATTTAGAGTCTGAACCAACAACCAGGGAGCTTGCACATGACTGACCTAGGCCTTCTACATATATATAACAGTCGTGTAGCTTGGTCTACTTGTGGGACTCCTAACAATGGGAGCAGGGGCTGTCCCTGAGGCTTTGGCTGGCTCTTGGGCACCTATTCCTCATACTGGGTCGCCTTGCCCAGCCTTAATACAAGGGGAGGTGCTTAGTCTCATACAACTTGATATACCATGTTCTGTTGATACCCACGGGAGGATTGCCCCTTTCTAAACAGAAACAAAGGAGGAGCAGACTGAGGTGGGGACAGTGGAGCGGAGGTGGAGGGGAGGATGGGAGGAGAGGAGAAACTTCAGTTGGGATGCAAAATAAATAAATAAATAAAATAAAAAATGAAAATATTCTCAAACCAGAAATAAGCATCTTCACACAATGGTTAAAAAAAATAGAAGAGGAAGGGGCTAGGAAATTAATAAGATCTCCGCTGATTGCTGAAGGGCAGAGATGCTTGGGTCTAACCTCAAGGTAGAGAGAGATCTAGGGAAGGCATTATGCTCTCTCAGGGTGTAGCTTCCACAGGGAACAAAACTTAGTTTAGGGATCAGGGATATTGGATATCCTCCTTTGAACCATCCTACTACAGAATTTTCTTCTGTTATTTCACAGACCACTGACTACTCTGGCATTCCAGAGGTTATCTAGGTAACATCTATCACTCTACATAGGATGAGGTAAAGGTGCTGACACAGGCAGACATTTTCTTAAGGTCGGGTACCTAGAAAGAGAGAACAGGAATGGGCATTTGCTGCTCCTGTGATCTCTCCCTGGTACACTCTTGGCCAGAGATGCTTATTGTTCATCAAATAGAGGCCCCGTTAAGCTTCCTATCAGGTCTTAACAGCTAATTATGCCAAACAAGCTAAAGTTTGGGAAAGGAAGAAAGTCTATGCTTTCAGTTTTTAAAAAATCATAAAAAAACCCATATTTTTAGTGATAACAAAAGATCTCACAGATGCACAAAATTTTCTAGTACCCAGCAGTAACACCTCAGTAAGTGATAGAAACTGACATCTGGCACCTTACTATGTGTGGCTGCTATCATAATTTTATTCTTTATTCTTATGACAATCCATGGGCATGAAAGTACATGGCTACTTTAAAAAGTGCAGCCATCAATATATTTTATTAAAAATGTCTCACAAACACAGATAAAACACTTCCTCAGTTATTTACTATGTGTTTAGTCAGTTACTGGGTATTTCCTAGAGACTTTAATTAGTAAATAAATTTATTTACATACCTGTCTTGAAAACATTGCCAAATCACAGGCTTCTTTTTTCGAAGCCACCTTTGAGTCTCTGTC
>CABHPR010142482.1:10516-43004 GCA_902168415.1 Peromyscus melanophrys | reverse complement strand
AGCTCTCAGATCCTCCTTGGAAAATACCACTCTGGGCATTTAAGTATGGTCCCTGAGATGTGCAAGGTGAGCCCCCAGGGCATCCAATAAGGCCTTTATTATTTCTAGTCACTTTGAGTATCATTTTCTGTGTTGGTTGGTTGGTTGGATGGTTTGGTGTACAAGGGATTAAACGCAGGGCCTCACACATGGTCCATGCTCTGTCACTGAGCTACATTCCTAGACCTTTCTTTCTCATTTTGAGACAGTTATCTGGCTTTGAATTTGCCCTGTAACCCAAGGAGGCCTTCAATTTGTAATCCTCCTGCATCAGTCTTCATCCACCACAAGGCCCAGCTTGTATATAAATTTTAGAGGTGTTTTATGATATGTACATGTTAGCATAATATTTTAGTACTACAAATGAGTTCTAAACAAATATATATGTTGGAGATGCTGCTCAAAACCCTCTAAGTGGAAAGAATGCTTGCAGATCAAAAATAAAATCTAGAAAATGAGAACTGGAGAGATGGCTCAGCCAATGAATGTTAGGCTCACAACTAAAAATGTCTAGGTTCTTCGTCCAGAATCTGGAATGCTCTCCCCTGGCTCCTTCTGCCTTCTTCTCAGAGCTCCCATTTCTACCCACACATCAGCCAGCCTGGGACACTATGTGTCCCCATTCCCCACACAGGCTTCCAAGCCTGGTTATTGCTGTGTCTATCCTCCACATAGCCTAGGCCCCCAGATTCTAAGAACCTGGTCCCAGACATCTTCTAGATCTCCATTACCCAAGGACTTTGTGGTGTTTTATTTCTGTCTCTCCCAAGCCCCACAGCACTCTAGTGCAGGGACTAGCCAACTACATACTGAAGGCTACATCTTCTGTTCTATTGTGTAAACTAGAGGTAAATTAAGTTTTAATGGATCAATTCATTATGTATGAAATACTGAAGCAAAAACTCCAAAGCCTGAGTGGTTGCTGCCTAACTGCTGCTAGAAAAGTCTGCCTATCCTGCTCTATAGAAGAACTTGAGACAATCCCTTAGTGAATCACTACATCCCTCATCCTCTGACCAGGGCAAGCTCTGAGATCAACACACTTGCCACTTTGGGTCTTGTATTTTGCATGCTACATCTGGTCTTTAGGATCCATATCCTCTGTGCTCCTGCCACACCTAGTGGGTCTTCCAAACACTCACTAACGACCCTAGGTGTGTGAGGAAGAGTTAGAAATGTTAAGGTGATGTGGACTAAGCGTGCAGTTTCCTCAATCCCCTGGTCAGGGTTCTGAGCCTAGTAATGACAGCAATGTCTTCTGAAGCCTGGGGAATTATTATTTTATTATTGCTATTGTTTTTGTGTGCATGAGGACAGCGATCAGAAGACAGCTTGCAGAAGTTGGTTCTCTCCTCCTACCATGTAGGTCCTAAGGCTCAAACTCAGTTCATCAGGCCTGACAGCAAGTGTCTTTACCTGTTGAGCTATCCTACCTCCCTGAAGAATATTTCTTCTTGCTTATGATGAGGCAGACTTTTTGAAATCAGTACAGGTGGACACATGGGCTCAGGCAGGACAAGCTGAACACACAGTTGTCCTTGATAAAAAATGACTCCCCACTGAGGAAAGTGTTGTTACGTTTCCAACCTTACTTCATCTATATCCTGAGTCATGAGACTTAACCAACTACATGGAAGTTTAGAAGCTGCCTCCAGGATGTGTGGGCCACAGCTACACTGTCATTTAGGGGGCAGGGCATGGCTTTGTTTTTGTGAATGGAACTATCAGGCCTCTGGGAGTAGGGGGGTGAAAGTGTGAGCTTGAGAAAGTGTGGCAGGCTGTGAAGCCCTTGGGAGATGCCTAGAAAGCAGAGTCCTCATAAGAAGCCCCCGTGATCCTGGTGATCAAGTTTTTTCTCTTTTAGGAGAAAGATATGGCTACTTCTGTTTATGGTACTTGTCAAGTAAATGGTGCTTTAAAAAAAACAGAGGGGTGGGGATTGTTCATTTAAAGTCTGATTCTATAAAGATAGTGGATTAGTGTCTAGGGAGATGGCTCATTGGATAAAATGCTTGCCATGTAAGCATGAGGACCAGAGTTCAGGTCCCCAGCATGCATGTAAAAGCCAGGCAGGTGTGATGCATGCCTGTAATCCCAGCACTCCTGAGGCTGAGAAGGGGAGGGGCGTCCTTGGAGCAACCAGCTAGCTAGACTATTGAAAGCCACGAGCTTTGGGTTCATCGAGAGATCTTGCTTTAGTAAATAAGGTAGACAGTGATCAAGGAAGACCCTAGATGATGACCTCTGGCCTGCACCTAAATGTACAAGCATATGCACCCACACCTTGTGTGCCCACACATGTGACTATGTGTGCATGCATGCAACACACATATAGATATAAAAATATGTAAAATTAAAGTTCATGAATTGATAATTTTAAAGATAATTAAAAGATTCTGTGACTATATTTTTGAGGTATCCATTCCTATTTAGTAAAACAGTTGTTTTTTTTTTTATTTTATCTTGTTTTTAGTATTCAATCCAGTGAATACTGAGAAATGAATATATCTGTGTGGCCCACACTACATAAAAAGGGGAGCTTCCCAATACCCCACACTGCCTCACAGTTGTACAGTAGACTTGTCCTCTCTAGGACTTTCAATAAATGGAATCTCACATGTGTGCCCATAATGCACCTGAGATTTATTCATGTATTCAGTGTATCTGTAATTTGCTCTCAAATGGTAACCCATTGCATGAAGATATCAAAGACTCATTTATTCTTTCATCTCTTGGGATATTTTGGTTATTTCTATTTTGGGACTGTTATGAAAGGGGCTTTTGTGAACATTCATATAAGTATTTTCTTGTGGGTGTATGTTCTCATTTCCCTATGGCAGAGACCGCTGGTTTGTAGGGTGGTATATGTTTTACTTTGTGAGAAAGCACAAAATATTTTTCCAAAATATTCATGGCATTTTATATTTTCACAAGCAACTATGTGAAATTTCTGGTTACTGTGTATCAGAGGCAACATTTAATGTCAGGGTTTTTTATTTTAGCTATCCCTTGGGTGTGAAATAGTGTGTGATCGAGGTTTTATTTCTCACTTCCCTGATGGCTAATGATGTTGAACATATTTTAGTCTGCACCTTGGCTGTTTATACACCTTCTTTTGTAGCATGTGCCCATATGGTGACTGGAATTTTAAGTGAGTCATATGAGTTCAGTATGCATTGTTGGTGCAAGTCACTGGCAGGTCTGCTGCTTTTCCGTAGCCCTGGCTTCCCTGTTTATTTTATCATGGTGAATTTAATTATGAGAAATTTTGAATTTTTATAAAGTCCCCCAAATTATTTTTTGATTAGTGTTTCTATATCCAAGAAACTAATGCCTAACAGAAGGCATAGATTTACATTTAAGCCCATTAATTTAATGTGTTTTACTTTGGATGTGAAGTGGCCTCCTAAAAGGCTCCCATCATTGAAAAATGGCTAGGTCATTCTGGCTGTGAACTAATCAGTATTAACACAATGATTGGTGCATAATTTGATGACATTGGGGGGGAACAGGATATGGGTCTCAGCTGAAGGAAGTAGGTCATCAAAGTCACTCAGGTGATGCCTTAAAGAGTGTATATTGTCACTGGTCTCTTCCTGTCTGTCTGCTGGCAGACAGGAGAGGAACAATTGTTTCTAGTAAGCTCTCATGTCAGAAAACAGTGGGGCATGGACTACAGCCTCATAAACTGTGAATCAAACACTCTTCTGTTGTCTTTCTCAGGGGCTTGGTCAGAGTGATGGAACATGACTAACATACTATGCTATGATGGAAGGCATGTAAGACTTTTGATGGTATTTTTCTACCTTTAGTCTTTGTTATAATGCACTGTGTTTGGGAAAACTTCAATCAGCGATAATCATACTTCAGATAGACCTCATTGGCTACAGTACTACCCTTCTTAGGTTGTATGAAAGTCAACTAGGTTAAGTTGCCAAGCAAAACTGTTACAAGACCAACTCCCAATATAAATCAATGTAAGTCCTGGCACTGGGTCTCCGTTAACATTTCCAGTGGCACAGTTTTAGATATTTCAGAGGTTTCTGTTACAACTCCTTCCCCGGGAGAGCTAAGGGCACTCGTAATGACACGGGGTCAGAACCTGGGCACCTTGTGTCTAGTGTCCCCTGGACCCCTGTCTCATGTCCCTCATGTCCAGTCATCTCATTGATGATCTTGTTTGGTGTCTTTTCACTGTAATGACTCCTCTCAGAGAATGGGCTTCTGCCTCCATTGATTTTTCTCTATTCATTTCCCGGTTCCTTTTTCACTGAATTCTCTTCTACAGATTAAAAGAAATACCACCTCATTTTAATCCCCCTTACTTTAGATTTAATGTGCTCCTGACTTTTTGTTTACTGCAATAGAAGCTTAGGTGATTGTTCCTAGACCTTGTTTCCTTTTTCAATAGACTCAGGTGCTGTGATTTCTCTGAGTCCCCTCCTCCCCCATGAACTGTTTCATGTGTTTTGATCACTTGTAACTATCATTTTCTTATGGTTTAAAATTTCTCCAAAGTCCTTTTCTTTGGTCTGTGTGTCGTTTAGAAGCATATTTTTTAAGCCTCCAATGACTGGGAATCTATATGCTGTTTTAGTTTTGCATTAATCCATTATGGACAAGGAACATGCTCTGTGTGACTCATATTCTTTTAAACTTGGAAAGCATATATCGTGGCCCCAAATGTAGTCTATCCTGCCGAGTGTTTGGAGCAAGTACCCTCACGTGTGAGGCAAACAAATATATTTCGTTCTTACTGGATGACATTTTTTTTATACAAATGCCAATTCAGTTCAATTTGTGCTGTCGTTCACTTCATCTAGATTGTTACTATGTTTTTGCCCATGAAGCCCAACAATAACCAGTGAAAGCACTGATGTGTGTAGTGTAGTGGTGACTTTATGTTTCTCCTTGCAGTTCCATTGGTCCTTGCTTTTACATACCCTGTACTACTACATCAGTAGTGAAATTGCCTTATAAATGAGTGTCTTAGTGCATTTGTAGTGGCATAAAAGAATGTCCTAGACTGGATGGTCAATAGAAACAGAAATGTATTTTCTCCATGTTTTGGAGGTTAGAAGGCCAAATGAAAGATGCCAGTGTATTTGGTGTTGGGTGGAATCTGCTCCCCTCTTCCAAGCTGGTTGATTTTGTATCCTCTGTCAGAGAAACACCATTTTCACATGATAGGTGGTGGGTCGGCAAATGGGATGAACTCCCCTATCAAACCCTTGTATCCGGGTACCAAATCTCATCCACGAGGAAGGAACCTCACAATACAGTTGTCTGTTACTGTCATCACACTGGCCATAACTGAACTTTGTAGGAAGCATCTTCAAATCAGGGCATAGAGCGTTCTTCATCCCCTGCCCCACCCGCAGTCTCTTACAGCTGAAGCAATTCCTTTCCCTCATCCACAAACTATTATCATCCAATAGCTTATTGCTGTCTTTATTTTGAAGAAGCTTTCACATGTTAGATCAGTTAAGAATAAAGAAGAAAATCTTCATTTATTCCTACCTTATGGTCTTTCTGTAAACTGTGCTTTCTGACCTGCTTACGTTTCCTTCGATGAAGAGCTTTGAACTAAAGACAAATCCTTTCCATGTCTATGTGACTAGATCTTCATTTCTTGCTCATATGTGGAGGACAAGCACTTTTGGATACACAGCTCCACCTAGGTGGTTTTGATTTCCTTTGAGTACTTCAAGCAGTTTACTCCACTTGCCTCTTGCTTTCATGGTCTGTGGAGAGAAGTATGACGCAATATTCTTGCTTCTTGTGTTAGCTAGCATTGCATTCTTGCTTCTTGTGTTAGCTAGCATTGCAGTGGTTCTCGACCTTTCTAACGCTGCGACCCTTTCACACATTTCCTCGTGTTGATGTGACCCTAAACCACGGAATTATTTTTGTTGCCACATCATAACTGTAATTTTGCTACTGTTATGAATCGTAGAATAAATATTTTTGGAGATAGAGGTTTTCCAAAAGGGGTCACAACCCATATGTTGAGAACCGCTGCTCTTGAGTACCAGAACTAGAAGGAATCTATATATTAGGAAGAGATTTGGTACAGCAGCTTACAACCTGTGGTTTGGCCACTCCAACAATGGCTGTCTCCCGATGAGAAGGCCAAGAATATGATAGTGGTTCAGTCCACAAGGCTGGGTGTCTCAGCTGGTCTTCAATATATGTTAGAATCCCAAAGAAGTAGGTTCTAATAACAGCAGGATAGATAAACTTGCCAGGGAGAGTGAAGGCGATCAGGCAAAATGCAAAAGCTTCTGTCTCTCATGTCCTTTTATGAAACTGTGGCCTAATTTAGGGTTGGTCTATTCCACCTCAAATGACCCAATTAAGAAAATTCTCGCAGGCATGCCCAGGTACTTGGGTTTTAGTTGATTCCAGATGTAGCTGAGTTGACAACCAAGGTTGGCCAATACAGTGCTCTCTAGATAAATCATTTCCCCCATCTAGCTTCTTTCAAGAATTATTCTTGGTTTTCTACAGTTTGAATATGATAAGTGCCAGTGTAGACTTTCCTATTTATTGTGCCTGCTGCTCTCTGGGATTCCTGGATCTGTGGTTTGTCATTAATTTTGCACAACTCTCAGCCCTTAAAAACCAAGTATTTCTTTAACTCCTACATACTTTCTTTTCCTTCTGTATACATGCACACCATGATTTGCAATTGTCCCATAGTTTTTTTTTTTAATTTTTAATTTTTCCCATTGGTTTTCTGGTGGAGGATTTTCCATTGATATGCCTTCCAGCCTACTGATTTTTTCTTTAGCTGTGTCCAGTTTCATTGGTCATCAAAGGCTTTTTTGTATCTGTTTCTGTGTTTTAATTTTAGTGTTTTATGTTGATTCTCTTGTAGGTCAGCCATCACTCTGCTTTTGTGCTGCCCAGTTTTTGCATGCTGTCCATGGATATTTTTCTGTTTATCCCCTTATCATTACAATTCTTTTAAGATCCCCATCTGTGAGTTCTAACCAAACATAACTACTGCGTGTCTTGCAATATTGTAAAATTGGTAACAGCATGAGTCTGGGGGTGGGTAGATCACTAGTGCTGGAATTCCAGACCTACTTATTAGCATTGTAGTTTTCAACAAGTATATATTAAGAACCAAATGTGTTAACCCCCGAAGACCTTAGGCTAATTTCCATAATGAAGTCAGACTTGTTTATATGTGAGCTGGTGTTGACAAAGCCTTTTGTGGAAAGCACCTTGCAGGACAGTCCTTTTCTTTGCTGCCCTCTCTCATGGAGACACCCCCTCTAGATCTTTTCTCAGTTGACATTCCCACCTCGTTATGCTCCTTTGCAAGACTGTCGTAACAGCGAAGCCTTCCCTGAGCATTCTGTATAAAGATGCATCCTTTTCCCTTCTGCTGCTGACCTGCTTCATCCCTTTCCACAAGTGCGTTGATCTGACACAGTATAAACTTTCTTATCTGTTGATTTGTCAGCTTAAATGTGTAAGCTACTTTAGGACATGTTTCATCTTCAACTTACAAAGAATAAAATGTTTTAGAGCAATTTTCTCTGTATTCAGATAAAGGTTTTTTTTTTTCAAGAATATTGAATAGCATTGGCAAATATTCCTTAATGCTATGGCACCCAGGCAAATGTGGCAGATACTCATTCCATAAGTGGATGGGCATCACAAAAGCAGGAGACAGTGCACTCTGTATGCCCAGGTCTGCCTGGAGGTTCCAGCCCTTATCTCTGAGCCACCAACCTCTAATACCTTCTGACTTTCTCTTTCAGTATGAATACTTCAATGCCGTGCTGATCAATGAAAGGGACAAAGACGGGAACTTCTTGGAACTGGGGAAAGAATTCATCTTAGCCCCCAACGACCACTTTAATAATTTGCCCGTGAACATCAGTCTGAGTGATGTCCAAGTGCCAACGAACATGTACAACAAAGGTAAGACTCCTTGCTACTGCTCCCATTAGAGGGCAAAAGGTGGTGGACTGAGGAACACACGCCGAGTATATCAACATATTAACTACTCCAAGTATCCCCTGGGTGAGTTAAACATGAACCTGTCTGCCTGGATGCTCTCTCCTTCATGCTAATGTGCAGTGCAGAGATCAGCAGACTTTTTCTGTGAGTCTCTTTACTCTGCCTGCCTCTCTGCAGTCTCTGTTACAACTGGTTAGCTACTGTGTAAGTTGAAAGCATGACTGTGTCCCTTTAACACATTTATCTGCAAAATCACCTCACCAGATTAAACATGCTTACTAACCCAGCTTGTCTCTTCCTTTGCCTGCTTTCCTTCCTTGATGGTATTTAAGGGTTAGGGAGCTTCTGTGGTAGCTATGAGGCAAGCTGTGTGTTGTCCTCTTTCCTTCCAGAATAGAGATGTGTGGACATAACAAGTTTCTGTGTGTCCAGGCTTGACTCTCTCAAATCCATTCTGCACATGGACACTGAAGTTATTTTCCCAACATTCCTGTCTGCCCATTTGAGTTGGAAATTCAGTGGCCAAAGACTGGGCTCTGGTATCCAATGGTGCTGGCCAGTCTCCCTGTTATATCTGCTTCTGGTGGTGACCTCAGATGCACCACCCCTTCTGTGGTGATTGCAGTTCCTTTCCACTGTGATGGGAATAATAATTGTGTTCAAGCTGGCTATGTGGCACTCACTTGTAATTCCAGTGCTTTGTAGGGAGAAGAAGCAGGAATATGTCCTTTTCTAAGGTCAGCCTGGGCTACATAGGCAGAGGGTATAGAATGATCTTATGTAGCTCTATGCATTGAACTGTTAATTTGGGGAAATCACACACCTGTTAGCTAAGCTGCTGAACTACTCCGAATCACCAGTTAAGGGGCGTGGCCAGCCATAAGCTTCCAACTGTGTATCTCCAGGACATTTTTCTTGTGCCTGTGTCTTGTGGCTGGATACTTCATAACTCCCTGTTCTGGTTTGCCTATTACTCTCCCTTCAGAGTCCGGGGAGGCAGCCCCCAGTTCACTAACTATTCTGACAGTTATTAGGGATCCCATGGTTTACCAAACATAGCCACCTTCTTCAAGGCATTTGCAGTCTGGTGTGGAACAGGCTGGTAATGAGATAACTGGAAGACTGGGTGTCGACATTATAGTTCCATCTCTGCAGAGCGAGAGGACAGTGAAGTCCAGGGAGCAGACCTTCCCTTGCTCATGTGGCTAGGGGATGAATCACTATTCTTTCTCAGGCCCCTTTTAAAAGATGATAGCAATCTAAACTCCCTTCAGAGGACTTGGGGCTGGGCCATGTCTGGGCTCCTTAGGGCACAGATGGAGCCTCAGCTTGGCATTCAGCATTGCCCAATAGAGGTTAGTTCTCCAGGAGAGTGGTAATAGCTGATGAGAACTTAAATGAAATTGCCGTTTTGTGCAGTGTAGCTAATGGGAAAAGCCATTTCTAGCGTTAAATATGTTCTGAACAGAAGATGAAAAATGAACATGATTTTATAGAGTAATTTCAGACACGAAACAATCCAGAATGGTCTTTTAAAACATGACAGTGACTTCAAGGTTGCTTGAACCATTAGCACCATGATAGAGACATAATTGTACCTTCTAATGGTAGTGATGTATAAGGGACTCAGATTGTCATTGGTCACATGGGCTTTACAATAGCACCATGAAGATAGCTAGACAGAATTCTAACAGTCTGACAGTTTGAGCTATAGGAGTTAAATAATTAGATTTAAGTCATCCTTGGCAGTCCTCATGGGATCTGCCTGTCATCTCCTGCCCAGGTCCAACCCTGCCAGGCTATGGGAAGTGAACCAGGGTCAGCCAGGGGCTATATCTTGTCTCAGCCAGGCAGGAATAACTGCCCATAGGAGAGAGGGGGGGGACTTTAAGAAAATTCTTGACTCTAACTCAAACCAGCCTCCCAAAGTCTCTTTTCAAGCTGCAGAAATATATTTCATGTTTAGAAGGCCTCCCGCTCAGATCTAGTTACCAACGACATGTACACAAAACACATGCTCTGGGCTTGGTCACTGGCTCTCATGTCCCTGGGGTGGAAATCTTGCCTTCAGCAAAGGAAACCAGCACACGGTTCTTCTCCCTGCTGCAGTTTGGACCCCATGAGCACACAGCAGTGTTTGATGCTTCTAAGTTGTTGCTGTGTACTTCATTGTTGGGCAGAATTTCCAGCTGTAGATGAAAGTGGCGGATAACTCCAAAATGTCTCCCCTCTGCTTTCTGCCTCCTTAGCAACCAGACCGGTGCTTCCCTGTGTGGTTGCCACTCTATGGCTACCATTGTCATAGGTGTAAAAGATACTGCAGCTTCACAAGTGGTGACAGGTGTGCAAGTCCCACAGGGGTCAAAAGAGCTGGTTTTTTGGGACTTTGAGTAGTCTTGGGCTCCGGATATGGTAGAGTCTTTACTAACTGTTCTTAGAAGATCTCTGGGGCTGTGAGTCTGACTCTTAGAGATGGGACCATCTAAGCCTTTAGAGCTGTAAGTGTCTTCCAGAAGTGAAACACAGGGCAGGGGCTTTTGTGAGGCTGCCAGTGATCTGGCAGAGGATTGGAAAAACATGTACTCTTTGTTGAATACCTATTAGGCATGTCCAACCTTTGACATTGCAACACAATGTAATTTACAAAACTATTCACACCCAAGAAATCTACCATTGAGTTATAAAAACAATCACAAATTAATTTCATAGTGTTTCACTAAGTTTCTGATTTTGTGTTGGTATCTCAGAGTGCATGAAGCCCCAGGGATCACCAGTAGGACACACTTTAAGAAGATGAAAGCATGTAAGATTTATATGCACACGCCACATATGGATGTATACACACGAGTACATATTAGGCATTTTTATGTGAGGGATGGTGTATATGTATGCATGTGGTCCATGTATATGTGTGAAAGAAAATGCCCTGTTCTCCAAATCAACACCATTGTTTCCATCTCTCTCTGTCCACCCAGGTGATAGCCCCTCCATTCCTTGCATATACCGTTCTCTTCCTTTCATCATCCACCATTCATTTCTATTACCCTTGCCTTCCCTATCTCTGCTTCTCCAATGCCCATCCTATAAAAGCAGTGCCAATGCAGCTTCCTTTGTGTCTCCAGACCTCAGGGGTATACATGCCTTGGTGCAGCTTGGCTCTGTTCTGGGCATGTCCTGTTTATGTGCCTTCATTCTGCCCTTGGACTTCTTTCTCTGAGGGCAGGGAGCCTACAGAGTCAGCCTAGTGTCCCTGGGTCTTGAGCCTCTGCTGGTAGATTATTTGCTGATGTACGTTCTCCTAGTCGGCCAGCACTATGCTGTTTCATGGTTAGTTTTTTTTTTTTTTTTTGGTTTTTTTTTTTTTTTTTTTTTTGGTTTTTTGAGACAGGGTTTCTCTGTGTAGCTTTGCGCCTTTCCTGGAACTCACTTGGTAGCCCAGGCTGGCCTCGAACTCACAGAGATCCGCCTGTCTCTGCCTCCTGAGTACTGGGTTTAAAGGCGTGTGCCACCACCACCCGGCCGGTTTTTTTTTTTTTTTTTTTTGCAAGCAATAGATATATACTCTAGCTGATCCAAATGGAAAAGAAACTGAAAAGACCTTGGGTGGTTTACAAACTTTTTACAAAAGAAAGAAGGCTTAGAATAAGATTGCTTGGAATGGGGGCTGCTGGGAGCCAGAGCTAGCTTCAGAATCTGCCTACTGAGAATCTCATGCCTCCATGGATTACCCCACCACCACACCTGTGACTACATACAAATGTGCATCTCATTTTCTTCAACCATGATTTGGACTGGATAATGAATGACTTGCCTGAGGAAACTTTGTTAAAAATTAAGCATAGGTAAGGATGTCTGGCACATGGTGGCCATATAGTATAAACACTGTGGCTTAAATGTATGTGTCCCTTAAAATTTATAGTTAATACTTCATCTCAGGGTAAGTGGCATTAGAAAGTCAGTCTTTTAGGAGGTACTGAGGAGCTAAACTCTGAGATTGAGGGAGTTTTCTGGTTAGTGGGGCTGGGGTGCTGAGCAAGGGAGGTTGGGCTCTGGCAGCTTCAGGTATAGTCCAAGAAATGATCCACAGAGTCTCAGAAGTTTAGTCAGGTCATGGGGGGATGGGAGAGACATCAGAAGCTCATGAAAGCCATGAGGCTAGGCAGCTATAGTTGACAACTTGGCCAGGAAGAGTTGTGTAGTGTACATTGGGATGTATTCACCCCAGAGAAGACTGAGAAGAAAGAAGAATCTGGGCCTTGCTTGGAGAAGATCCAGGGGAGAAGAATGTGCGTGACCCAGGACTGGAGGGCTGTGGTGGGAAGGCTAGGGCACGGAGTCCCAGAGTTCAGGTGCTCTCTAGGATGATGAGCTTGTGAGAGAAGGAACCCCAATATGATACCCTGGATATAGTACACAGACAACAGATTCTTGCTGCAAGGAACAAATGGGTGAAGGGTACAACTGAAAACACGGTTGCACTTAATCCAGGCATGGAAGAAGAGAAGGCTCAGGAGGTACCTAGTTCTGCTTCTTCCTTTCATTGCTCAGTTATGGAGGGGGATGGCGGGGATACACTACTCCAGCAGAAGTTATGAGAAGGTGTGAACTGTAGGATATAGCCTAGGTTATCCCTTTATGTACTAGACTTCCCAGAAGTACCGGTAAGACCAAGCATAGGCTGCCAGGCTAGGCTATGCTTGGAGGGCCTGCAAAATGAAAGTAGCTTCTGGAAGACCCATCACCGATGTTGCAGAGTCTGACGAACTGGTTTTTCTGCTACACTGTTAACAGGTTCTTCTAGACAGCTCAGAGACAGAGCCAAGATCTAATGAGGCAGACTCCGGTCTCCTGCTAAGAAGACCAGTATGTGTTGTAGGACAGGCAGGCGCTCTGGTTTTGCATCTGTCAGATGTCTCAACCTATTTTTCAAATGTTGAGCTTGATAAAATGCAAAATGCATTTTGCCAAGCACTTTCCCCCTTAATTACATGTGTATATTTTGAAGAAAATTTAATCCATATGTTTCTGATTTGTTTACACAGAAATCATTAAAATGTTGTTTATGAAGTTATTTGATGTGCAAGAAGCCTTCACAAACCCTTTAAAAAGCTGTTTAAAGTCCCTTGCCCTTTTTTTTTTTTGGCATATGTGGGTGGGGGCAACATAGGAGGAGGGGGTTGCTGAGCACCAGGGCTGACCTGGTAATGTTAGAAATGAATTCCAACTCTAATGGTTTGTTTTCTCCCTGGGATTCTGAACTGAGCCCATGGAGGCTTGGCTCCCGCTTTCCTGCCTGTCTACTGACTCCTATGGAGTATGTAGGTGAGGGCTATAGAATAGAATTCAGGGTCAAGATCAGAGAACAGACCAAAGCAAAGCTTCAGCTCCAGAGAAAAACAGGCAAGACATCTATCTCCCTAGCCTGGTACCTGCTTAATTACTATAGTCCTCAGGAAGGCCCCAGAACTACCTCTCACAGAAGTTATGGTGTAAGTAGAGGGGTTCAAGTTTAATAGACAGCTCTTTCACACTTCCCATTTATGTGCATGCACACAGACATAGACCAGCATGTGTGCACACATGCACGTCCCCACATTGGTATTTTCTTGGAAGTGGTGTTAATGTAAGAAGGTGCCTCTCAACACTGCAGGCTGGTATTTGGCTTAGAGATTGTCACCCAGTAGACAGAAGGATGGATACATGGATGCATGTCATGTACCCTCCTTAGAGGTACATGGTCCCTACTGCTTCCTGCTGTCCTTGTGTGTGGTCAGTACATGAGCATGACTCCTCCCAGTGTCTCAGAGACAGCAGTTCCTTAGGGTATAAGCTGCAGTGGGGACTACCATTCTGCAAGGAAATCTTTCCATCTCCTCGGTCTAGCATTGAGTTCAAGGACACCACATGAGGCAGAACTTGGTGGGATCACTCTAGCTACCGGTGTTGTCCCTACCCAAATCTTATGTGACACTCTTCCTATATCCCTGGGCTACTTCCACTCCAGCCTCTGCCCTGTGGTGCTGTAGGTTTGTCTCCAAAGCTACCAGGGAGGCTTGGAATAATGGAGGGACTAGCTTGGGGCACTGGGGAAAACCTTTCACCCTCGGAGCCTCTGTTTCCTGGTCTATGAGGCTGAAAGTTATCTGTAGCACTGAAGTAGGTGGGATTATAGCATCCAGCACAGTGCCTGGGACAAGACACCCAGTGCTTTGTTTGTTTGTTTTAGATCTATTCTTCTTACCCTTGGTGAATGGAGACTTTATGTCATTTTTAATTAACACTTTTATGCAATATGTTTTGAACACATTTCCCATCCCCACCTTCCTACTGACCCAACTTTTATGTTTTCTCTCTCTCTCTCTTCTTTTTTAAAACAGAACAAAAACAAAAATCAAAACAGACAAAATCCAGTAAGACCAAAAAAAAAAAAAAGCCAAAATAGCAAAATGAAATCAAAGGCTCTCAAAAATACTATTGAGTCTATCTTGTGTTGGCCAACTACTCGATTGGAGAAAACTGATTTTCCCTTCGCTAATGGGAATCAATTCCAGATAAGTGCTAGGTTAGAGGTGGGGTCAGGTGTCCACTCCCTCCTCTCAGTGCTGAAACCCTGCCCGGCTTGAACCTGTGCTTGCTAGTCTCTGTGAATTCATATGCGCACTAGTCCTGTTGTGTGTCAGGAAGATTAGAGTCCTGGAATCTAGCATGACCAGGACAAAGCTGGGCAAGGTACCCTGTTAAAAATGGTGGTGATCTGGATTGACATTTGCTACTGTACTTTAGTCTCCCAACAGTAGTGATGCTGGGAAGGAACATCTGTTCTTTGGAGACCGCCGCTTCCTTGGAGTCACCCATCACCTCTGGCTCTTACCATCTTTACACCTCCCTTTCCCTGGAGATCCCTGAGCCTTGGGGTGGTGGTGGAGTGGTGGGAATGGAGGACAGAGTGAAGACATCCCGTTTAGGAATGAGTGCTCCAAAGTCTCTCATTATATATATTGTCCAGTTGTGGGCCTCTGTGTTTATTCCCATCTACTACAAG
The DNA here is from genome assembly GCA_902168415.1 of Peromyscus melanophrys. Taxonomy (NCBI): domain Eukaryota; kingdom Metazoa; phylum Chordata; class Mammalia; order Rodentia; family Cricetidae; genus Peromyscus; species Peromyscus melanophrys. The sequence goes on along the minus strand of CABHPR010142482.1, from coordinate 27,946 downwards.
AAGAAGTTTTCTAATGTGGGTTCAGTCGGCACTGATCTATGGTTGTAACAGTACATTATTAGGAGTCAGTTTATTGCTATGCTCCTTTAGCAAAATAATAGTATTAGGTTTTCCTCTAGACCCAAGGCTTATCCAGCCCCAGTTCTTGGCCACTTTAGCAGTGGCAAGTATTGGGTTCCATCTCATGGAGTGGGCCTTAAATCCAATTAAAAAAATGGTTGGTTACTCCCGTAACGTGTGTGCAACTACTGCACCAGTATGTCTTGCATGCAGGTTGCATTGTAGGTCAAAGGTTTTGTAATGGGTTGATATTGATGATTACCTTTCTCCTCAGATAGCATGCAGCATATGTTCCAGTACCATGAGTGCTAGTCCGTAGGTATGATTCTTTTTGACTCTACATTCCCATCTAGACTATAGATAACTGCAGATGGCACATGCTCCCACATTACCCTGTCCAAACCTGAAGAGAATGCTTACCTCCCAGAACAAATGTCCCTTCCCAGCATCACTACTGTTGGGAGACTAAAGTACAGTAGCAAATGTCAATCCAGATCACCGCCATTTTTAACAGGGTACCTTGCCCATCTTTGTCCTGGTCATGCTAGATTCTAGGACTCCAATCTTCCTGAGCAGCCATTACTTCAGGTCTGCATCTGTCTGGGCTGCTTTCTCCCTTCCCTATCATCTGGACAGAACTATCCTTCCCTAAGAGCCTAGGAAAGGCTTCCAAAGAAGCTTCAGAGCTGCTTCTTTGCCTATCTGTGACCCTAGCCTTCTCCCCTGAGCTATTCTCTGGCCTCTCATGTATGTACCCCAAGAGTTCTGAGCCCTTCTTTCTCCTTTTTCTGTTCATCATATTATATTCAGCTTCTTTGACATGAGTATCATTCCTTGAACTTGGGGTACAGAGCTGCCCCTTCATCTCTTTGGGGATGTATCAGAGAACCCAGAATGACTGGTATTTTCCACAGAAATCACTGAATCCTCCTGTGAGCAGTCCTCTGGCCCTTTGCCTGTTTGTTGGTCCTTTGTGCCATCTGTGTGTGAGTTTTACGTTTCTTTGTCTGTTTCAGAAGCCAGTGGTCTGTAAGTGTGTTCCTCGTGTGGCACTTTTCTCTGGGTTGTTTAATTCATCTTCTTAATATCCCACTTTTAAAGATGTGGAAATCAAATGGAGTCTTGCTGTGGGATGGCAGCCAGGCCTAGGCTAGAGAAACTTTAAGAGGAAAGTTGGGGCAGGAAGGAATCATGGCCACACAACAATGATTGACAGTGTTCTCTTCCAGTCCCCTGTCCTGATTCTGACATTCATGAAACAGGACAATAACCGTAGAGAGTCCAAGTGTGCAATTGATTTATTTTACTTCTTAAGAAATGACTTAAAATGGGAAGTTATTTCTAGATGACCTCACTTGGCACTCGGCACTCGGACTGTGTGGAGTGGCGGAGTAGTGGACGGAGTTTTAGCATCCAGGAAACGGCCGCAGTGTGTGCTGCAGCAGGGTGGCAGGTGGGAATGCAGATTAAGAATGCTCTCCCTGGTTCAGTTCAGCCCAGAACCTATGTTATTGCCCGTGAAAGAGGACCCGCTTTGCTGAGGAAACACAAGTTGGCCTCTGAGATTTAACAAGCAATGTGGAGACAGGCAGGAAGTACGGTGGACAGCCCCAGGCTTTCTTGGTAGTAGTGTCCAGAGTGCTTAACACTGCGCCTTGCTCCTGGCCTGTGAAATACGTGTAATATTCCTTCCCTGTGACTCAGGGCGCCATTCTCACAGAGGGCTAAGACCTAACTCCTGCTTGTGTATTCAATGGGCATTGTGGCAGCACCTAGCTCTGGGAGTGGTTGTGAGGTAGAAATGGAGCAGTGTATGTTAAGCATTGGGCCTTGCGGTGTTACATGGTAAAAGCTTTGAGGCAGTCATGGTTGTTAGTGTCATTCTAAAAAGGGTGGCAGTGAAGTCCCTGGTGGCATGGCTCATGCCTGGGGATGTCTATGATGCTGAGCCAAGTGGCATTTATTTTCCTCCTATATCTCTGAAACTTATCACTTCAGTTGTAATTCATGGAACTCAATAAACAGCAAGTAGTGTGAGGCCAGAGTGCCAGGTGTTGGAGGCTGAACTGTCCCTTCCTTAGGTGGCCTTGTCCCCATCTGCACATGTGCCCTGCATGCACTCATTTTCCTTGGACTTAGAGAAGCTCTTCATGTGGAAGTCGACACGGCTCTCATTAGTGTCATGGTCAACCACGTGATGCATGGCTTGACCTAGTAATGATCACTTTGTTCTTGTTTGGGACTCAGGGCTCTCACAGGGGCCTGGGGGTTCTAGCTGTTGTGTGGCACTAGCTTTGACAGAGGCATGAAGGAAGTCTTTTCTCACAGTCTGCTGTTCTTCACAAATCCAAGCTAAGGGAACCTTCTGTCCAAGTGTTTACCAATAAGAATGTCCTTGTAGACATGACCACCATTAATTTTCTTCCTATAGTTAACACATGGTGTTTATTACATGCCAGGCATGTGATTTAACACAATGTCATCCTACACATAACTCATTGATGTAGGAGCTATTATTCTTGGTTTCCAGATGAGAAAATTGAGGTTATGAGACTGGCTGTGAATCACTCAGTAAAGTGGGCAAGTCATATGAACCCAGCGTGGTGACTCCTGAACCCCCCAGGCACACAGCTCCTCTGTCCTCTGCCCTGCCTGCCATCATGTCTACTATCCTGAGGCTCTGCCTGAGTATTCAGCAAGCTGTGTCCTGGATGTTTACATGCACACTTCATATATGCAGAAAATTTAAGTCTCTGTTTTTGTCAAATTGTGCTATTTTCTTCCCAGCATGTGAAAAATCCATCTGAAATGAAAAGTACTCTTATTTTACATAAACACTTCCAATCTCTTCCCTTCATCAAATGGTGTTACAGCAGAAAGCGTTCTAAAAATTTAAAACAAATTCTGCATCTGAGTACCAATACATACCAACTATTCATACACGCTGGAAATGAGACATTTCCACACTGAGTCCTGCAAGCCTCCACATCTAAATACACAGGAGATGAGTGAGGAAGGAGGGAATGGTTTACAATGCAAAGAAGGTGCTTTGCCCAGCCACTGCAGTGTGTTCAGGAGGTGCTACAGTTGGAATGTGAAATGTCCTGCACAGAATTATGAGTTTGAACACTTGGTTCCCAGCTATTGGGGCTGTTTGGGGATATTGTGGAACCACCGGATGTGAATGCTAGTGGTCCGTCACAGAGCTGAAGGGCTGGGGATAGAAGGTTGTAGGTTGGCCCAGAATCTCTGTTTCTGGGTACATCAAGATGTAAAGATTGCTAGCTGCATACTCCTTGCCTCTGTGTCTGCCATGTGTTTCCCATAAGGATGAACTGTGCTCTCTTACACAATAGCCTGGTTTGCTCCCTTCAGTTGCTTTATCCAGATATTTTAATCACAGCAACAAAAAAGTAGCTTCTACGGAAGACTTATCCTGAGACGTGGAGTCATTATCGGGATAAACCTGACCATGTGGTTCAGAGGCCTTCTTCTCTAACTGGCTTGCAGGAGCAATGTGGAAGAGCTTGGCAGTAGGAGCTAGAAAAGCCCTAGGATACTGTAGGCAGAACTTAATGGGCCATTCTGGTAGGATTTTGTGAAACCAGAATACTAATAGAAATAAGGTTTTAGAGGAGAAGGAAGGGTATATCAGGAGTAGAGGAAGAAGTCATTCAAGTTACATTCTGACAAAGTATTTGGCTATATTCTGTCCATGTCCTGAAAATTTGGAGGAGTCTAAATTTAAAAAAAAAAATGAATGATTTGTTTAGCAGAGAAATTTCAAGGCAGTGTAACATTTAGGCTGTAGCGTGGTTACTGTCTACTGGCCTTAGTCTGGCTGTAGCGTGGTTACTGTCTGTTGGCCTCAGTCTGGCTGTAGCGTGGTTACTGTCTACTGGCTTCAGTCTAACTGTAGCATGGTTCCTATCTATTGGCTTCAGTTTGACTGTGGCATGGCTACTATATACTGGCTTTAGTCTGGCTGCAGCGTGGTTACTGTCTGTTGGCCTCAGTCTGACTGTAGCGTTGTTACTATCTATTGGCCTCAGTCTGGCTGTAGCGTGGTTATTGTCTGCTGGCCTCAGTCTGGCTATAGCGTGGTTACTGTCTACTGGCTTTAGTCTAGCTATAGCATGGTTACTATCTATTGGCTTCGGTTTGACAGTAGCATGGTTACTGTCCACTGGCTTCAGTCTGACTATAGCATGGTTACTGTCCACTGGCTTCAGTCTGACTGTAGCCTGGTTACTGTATACTGGCTTCAGTCTGACTATAGCATGGTTACTGTCTACTGGCTTCAGTCTGACTATAGCATGGTTACTGTATACTGGCTTCAGTCTGATTTGTACTGAGTATAAATGGAACAGAAAAAAATGTGAAAAATAGGTAGTTGGTCAATGAAAGGACAGCAGATGAGTTTATTGTTGCAGATAAAGTATCTGAAGACAAAATGTCTGAGGCCAAAGTAGGATAGTTAAGCAATTAGCACAACCAAAGGGAATCTGTAGACTTTGCCTTGGACTGAGAAGGTTTCAGAGAAGGTACTGAAAAGTTCAGACCTCACTCATCATGAGCTTCCAGAAATGACAATAAAAACTTCTCTGAAAAAAGTCATTTCAAAGGATGATGCTTAAAAACAATGAGTGCATGGGTTTCTCAGAAAATTGGGAATCAATCTACTTCAAGACCCAGCTATAACACTCTTGAGGATATACCCAAGGAATGCTCAATCATACCACAAGGACACATGCTCAACTATGTTCATAGCAGCATTATTCATAATAGCCAGAACCTGGAAACAACCTAGATGCCCCTCTGTTGAATAATGGATAAAGAAAATGTGGTGCTATATATACACAATGGAGTACTACTCAGCAGTAAAAAACAATGACATCATGAAATTTGCAGGCAAATGAATGGAACTAGAAAATATCATCCAGAAAATACCTGAGTGAGGTAACCCAGACTCAGAAGGACAAACATGATATGTACTCACTCATAAGTGGATACTAGATGCAAAGCAAAGGATAACCAGACTAAACCTACAGCTCCAGAGAAGCTAGCTAACAAGGAGGACCCTAAGAGGGACACATGGATTGCCTTGGGAAGGGGAAATAGATGAGATCTCCATGAGTAAACTGGAAGTGAGGGGGGTGAGCAATGGAGGGTAGGGCATAGGGGATGAGAACATAAGGGAATGGGATGGTCAAGCTGGAACAGGTACAGAGTGGAAGAGCAATGGAAGAGATAGAGGGAGACATCATGGGGATAGGGAGAAACCCAGTGCTAGGGAAGTTCTCGGGAATCCACAAGGATGACCCCAACTTACACTATTAGCAATAGTGGAGAGGGAGCCTGAACTGGCTTACCTCAGTAATTCAGATCAGTGAATACCCTAACTGTCATCATAGAGCCTTTATCCAGTAACTGATAGAAGCAGATGCAGAAATCCACAGCCAATCACCAGGCCGAGCTCCAGGAGTCCAGTTGAAGAGAGAAAAGAGAGATTCTAGGAGCAAGGGGCATCAAGATCATGATGGGGAAATCTACAGAGACAACTGAACTAAACTAGTGGGAACTCATGAACTTTAGACCAATAACTGTGAAGCCTCCATGGGACTGGACTAGGCCCTCTGTATAAGCGAGACAGTTGTGTAGCTTGATCTGCTTAAGGGGCCCCCTGGCAATAGGATCAGGATCCATCTCTGGTGCATGAGCTGGCTTTTGGGAGCCCAGTGCCAATGGTGGGACACCTTGCACAGCCCTGGTGCAGGGCGAGGGGCTTGGACCTGCCTCTACTGAATGTACCAGGCTCTGCTGACTTCCCATGGGAGCCTTACCTTGTTGGAGGAGGGAATGGGGGGTGAGTTGGGAGGGGAAAGGCTAGGGGTGGATGAGGAAAGAGAGGGGATCTGTAGTTGGTATGTAAAATGAATAAAAAATTTCTTAATGAAAATAAATTTTAAAAAATGAGTGCCTGAATGAAGACTGCCACAGCAGAGGTAGTCTGCTTCAATAGTGTCATGTAAGGGCATGTTTTCCAAGGTTTAGCCATTTAGGAACTTGAAGGACTCTGTCACTACAGTAAAAAGGGGTGTTGGAACTTGATGACATCAGCCATGTATTGCTGGTTTTACTTGCAGATAGAGTGCAAGAGTTATAGTGTTGTGGAGGGTTATACCAAGGTTGAGTCTGTTGTTAGGTTTTTTTTTTAACCCTTTTGGGGGCCCACCACCCAGCTCCTATGTAAATACACAGAGGCTTATTCTTATTTATAAATGTCTGGCCTTACCTTGGCTTGTTTCTAGCCAACTTTCCTTAACCTAAATTATCCCATCTACCTTTTGCCTATGGGCTTTTTCTGTTCTCTTACTTCTGTAAATCTTATGCTTACTCCATGGCTTGCTATGTAGCTGGGTGGCTGGCCCCTGGAGTCCTCCTCCTTCTCGGGTTACTTCCTTTTTTTCTCTCCCAGATTTCTCCTTTTATATATTCTCTCTTCCTACCAGCCTTGCCTATTTCTCTCTCCTGCCTCACTATTGGCCGTTCAGTTCTTTATTAGACCATCAGGTGTTTTAGACAGGTATAGTAACACAACTTCACAGAGTTAAACAAATGCAACATAAACAAAAGTAACACACCTTAAAATAATATTCTACATGAGTCTGGGCAATGTGTAGTAGGATTGATTCCCTGCATGGAACTCCCAAGTGGACATGTATAAATATTTTCTAAGTTGCTTTAACTAGGTGTTTTATAAAAAAGATGAGCAGAAGACACTGAGTCGAAGCTTCCAGAAGTCAGGGGAAAGAGCCTACAGGTACACCAGTAAGTGACAGTGGTATTGAAGGGAGCACACAGAAGCAAAAACACAGTAAGATCCTGATGTACACGCGTAAATATCAATGACAGAGATGGTTGTCTGTGTAGAGCATTTTTGAGGAGAACTAACAATGCTCACTTTTTATTTTTTTGCCCTTCTGTTCATTTTGTATGAGCAAGTATTAATTTTTAGTAGTTAAGAGGAAAAGAACAAAAGATCTTATATGTACAGTCATTTTTAAGAAATACATCTACATAAAATTATATATATAGTGTCCAGTCTTCTGATTGACATTCTTTCTGCATCATGATGGCAATAACAGATGATGGGTTCATTTGAGCAGATCTATCTAGTAAAGGGTTGTTGGCAGAGGCGGTATGAATGCAGCCTTTGTAGGCTGTGTGATGTGTTATGTTGTGGTAGCAATAGTCATTTAAGACAAATGATGCTGGAAAAAGGGAAGTTTCTCTCTATGAGCTCTCTCATGAGCTTCATGAGCAGGGCATGCCTTTCCTCAACTATCAAGAACAATTTATATTTGGAATATAATAGGTCAAGAATTGCAAGGTCACCGGTCGGTGGTGGCTTACGCCTTTAATCCCAGCACTTGGGAGGCAGAGGCAGGAGGATCTCTGTGAGTTCGAGGCCAGCCTGGTCTACAAAGCGAGTTCCAGGAAAGGCGCAAAACTACACAGAGAAACCCTGTCTCAAAAACAAAACAAAACAAACAAACAAACAAACAAAAAAAAAAGAATTCCAACTCAAACTGGAAATCCCAACAGATCTGAAGTGTGGCTTTCTGTCCTTGAGAAGCAGCCATGCCCTCCTGTCTGTGTAGCCCTGCACGCTGAGTCAGGAGGCTTACTAGAAGACTTTTTGAAATGCAGCTCCAAGGCTTTCATGGGTTTTTGGAAGTAAGAAAGGTCCTGATGGAGACCCATGACTAGTGTGGCCAATGATGTACACAGGCTAGTCGGTACTATCTGACTTCACTGTCTCAGGCACCATCCTGGAGGCTAGGCTGCATGAGGGACATGTGTTACAGGAAGTCTGGGTCAGAGCTCCCATGTAGACTGAAGAATTCCTGGCAGCATCACAGGTAGGTCTTGAGAGCAGGATGCCCGGTCTCAGATATAGTCTGTGCTCAGGGCCACCCTCTTTAATGTGGCATTTGAATGCCCATGCCTTAGGTTGCTAATATAGAAGACTAAGTGGTATTCCTTAGTTGTCCTGCTATTTTTTGCCACACGATGTAGACATCCCTGTTTTCTAATAATTAAAGGGCCATTGTCTCACAATGATACCACATACTGTTATTTTAACCTTCAGCAGTGGATTAATCCACATCCCTAGAGATAAAAAAAAGTGCTGTAAAATAATGGAAGACATATAGTGTCTTCCACCATGGTGAAATCCAGACTGGAATTGAGTCCTGGCTCATATTTGGCCTCTCCCATTAGTGCACTGAAGCAGTTGAGCCCCAAGGGCATTTTTTTTCTCTTGTGTCAGCTTTATCCAAGTACAAGAGCTAGCTATAAGGACCTTCAGCCATAGCTAAACTTCAGAGAGTTTTCTGGTGCACACTTTCATGTTCTCCCTTGGGGAGCAAGCAGATCAAAGTACCTCAGGAACCCGAATAAAGAGCTCATGAGGAAAGTTATTTGGAGCTTCAAGCCAACAACTCATTGGGGTCCCTGTGATGTGCCAGCATTAGTGAGACACTGGAGTGGAAACCTGGGAGAAGGCTAGACCCACCTTTTCCGTGTTCCTGCTGCAGCCTAGGCCCTAGCAAACCAACCAACCAGGCTGCACAGAATGTCTACAAGCTGTTGTTCCTGTACCATCTTGCCCTGGTCCTTGGATGTCAAGAAAAGGTCGCCATGCCCTCCATCCTTTTTACAAAAAAAAAAAAAAACAACGTAATTGCTTTAGTTGATATACGAAATAATGGGTTTCGTTATGATGTATTCATATATGTATATGTATATGTGTGTGTATATATATATATGCTATTTTCCTTCGCTCACATTTCCCCAACTATGACTTACTCCTGGTCCTCCCCACACCTTCTTCTCTTGATGGTCTCTCTCCTCCCAATAAGTCTCCCTTACGCTTTCCTTTACATGGATATAAGTAGTTAAACACAGATTCTTCACATGAGAGGGGACATCGTGTTTTGGATATTTCATCCTCCTTACTCTCTATAGTTCCTAACTCCCCTTTCCCTGGAGCCCCCGCCCTTCCCCCAACATTGTCTCCTTCTACTTCATGTCACGTGTACTTTTGAAACTATAGATTTTTGCGTATAAGAGACAGCATTCAACATTTGTCTCTGAGTCTGGCTTACTTCGCTTCCTGGGACTCTCTTCACTTCTCTCCATCTTATCTTGTGAGTTTTCTCTTGCCCATCTGCCTTGGAATCATTTCTACCCTTTACTCATTGGGAGTGGATGTCCCCTTCATGTCGTCTCTGTGGATAACAAAGGGATTAGTCTTTATGAGGTTCAATCTCTTATTTGCTAGTTTCTCTGTTATTGATTAAGGTATGACCATCCCAAAAATTCATGTATTGAATCTCAGATCCTCAGAATATAACCACAGGCAGAGGTAGGATCTTTAAAAGGGCAATTAAGTTCCAATGAGGCCCTTTAGTACAGGACTCCAATCCAATATGGCTGACTTTTACAAAATGAGGGTAAGATACTGAAGGAAAGACCACTTAAACACAGACCCAGGTCTACAAAGCAGCCAGAATCCAGCCCTGGCAGAACCTGGACTCTCTGTTTTCAGAACAAGAAGAAAATACATTTCTGTAGTTTAAGCTATCCAGTCCTTGGCATTTTCTTATGACAACCTGAGCTGACAATACATGTTCTTTCTTCCAAAAGGTTTTAAGGAAGGTCTGCCTGTTGTTCATAGCTGTCAGGCTCTGAGTCTGAACCAAGAACCTCCACATGTCATTGGGAGTCACCTGGGTCTTAGGCAGTTCCTTGCTGACACTTAGAGAATGTTTTCCTGGGTCTGGGTGTTACCAGGTGCTGCAGCCAGGGCTAGCCTCAGTTAGGAAGTGCCAGTGTGGCTGGGATGGTGATTCACATATGGAAACCAGGGTAGGGTTGCTGAACAGCCACAGCATCAAGGAACCTCTTTGGTGACTTGTATCAACCCTGGCCCTGTCCATAGCCAGGGGTTAGCATTTCACAATAGGCCTGTAATAATTGTAGCTGGTCGGCACCACCCAGCCCTGTAAACCTTGACTGCTGTTTAGATATCATACCGTAGCCTTCCTTCAGCTACAGTTGAATGTGGCTAAGCAACTCTGTCCTCAGTAGTGGGTAAGCATGTGTCTCCTTCCATAAGGGATCTGGCTATCCTCTCAAGGCGTCTCAAACCTCACAGTGGGTTCAGGCCTCTGTTTTCTCCTTCTTTGTCATATCAAAAAAAAACATGGCCTCATGTCCCTGCAGATTTAGCTCCAGCTCAATCCATGTACCTTCAGGTCTGGTAGAGGAGCCTGCTAGTCCTACCCTCCTCAGACAATCTAGGATTTCCAATTTAAGTTGCTCCTTTTCCTAATAAGTAACTTGGCTGTAGGAGGCCAACAGCACACCTTTAGTTAGTGCCAAGCAGAATCTTATCTTCTGTTTCCAGGCCTGTGGCACACATTTCTCTATCATGGCTGGCTAGATTAGCAAGAATTGCTTCCGAGAGACTGTCTCCGGAGGGATGTGGCTCACATTTGTATGAGTGTTAGAAATTGAAGTCAAATGTCTCGGTGGCGATGGATGGAGACCAAGGTTGGATTTCAAATGGGTAGTGACTGTTACCTTGGCTGATGAGAAGTCCAATTCTTTGCCAGCACAGAATGGCTTAAGCCAAGGCTACCTAGGCCAGTGCTCTGAAGTGTGACAGAGAGCACTAGAGCATTTATCTGCATTAAAAATACAAGCACAGAGGCGGATTGCGGCGCTCCAAAAGTTGAAATAACTTGCTGGATGGAGGATGCTCTATTGACGATGTTTCTCATATCCTTCTACACAGACCTTTAGGGGATTCTCATTCTCTCTCTCTCTCTCTCTCTCTCTCTCTCTCTCCCCCCCCCCCCTCTCCCCCCCCCCCCCCCCCACCCCCCCCCCCCGTGTGTGTGTGTGTACGTGTGTGCCATAGTACTTCTGTAGATATTAGAGAACAACCTTGGGTGTTGGCTTGAAGCAAGGTCTCTTCTTTGTTGCTTGCTGCTGTTTAGGTCAGGCTAACTGGCTTGTGAGCTTCTGGGGACTCTCCTGGTTCCACCTCACATCTCACCATAGGCACACAGAGATTACAGAGGTATGCTGCCATGCCTACATTTTGATGGGTTCCAGGGACTTGAACTCGGGTCCTCACACTTGTTCAGCAAGTGCTTTACTCATGGAGCCATTTCTCCAGCTCAAGATCTGACTTGCATGTGCCCTAGTGCGGATTTCACCAGCCTTTCTTACTTTATAACATGTAAGGAGAGGCAGAGGAGCTGCACTAGCCCATCTCATTCTAAGACCTACGGGGTCCGGTGTCTGGCCTGGCAATGGGTGGCTTCCTTAGAGTTCAGTCTTAGAAGCTGAGTCCAATCCTTTGCATGGAGAGCCCAGAACCCTGTGCTTCCATCTTTCAGGTGCCTCTGATGCATTATAGCATCTGAAAATCATACTTCAAAACTGTGCCTTATAAAAGGTAAGTTTTTAAGAAGCATTTAAAACAATGAGCAAGTAGGTTCGTTCTCCTGTGCTACCTTATCTATTCTTTGTTGCTGTCTTTCTTCTGGTGTCCTGAAAACTCCATTCTATAGAAACAGGGCTTTTTCATTATAACAATATTCATGTTTAACCTTTGGACCTTGTGGGATTTATGGCTAAAATATGACTTCTCTCTTTCTTCTGTCTGCCTGCCACCTCCTTTATTTTCTGTGGGCTTCTAAGCTATTACATCCTTCCTTAGTTTTCATTTCCAATAATGTCTATTAGTGGGCAAAAAGAATATTGATAATTCCAAACTATAAAGAAATATAAGGTTATTATTTTGGATCACCGAATGTCTTCTGAAAAAAATATATAATGACAGGCTGTGTCCTGAGCTGCTGCTGTGGCCTGAGCCAGGTTTCCCATCAGCCCACTGCCAAGCTAAAAGTAGAAGCCACGTGGTGGACAGGTCACCTGTCAGGATGCTGAGTAATGTCCGGTATGACCAGGGTCTCTGCTGGTCAATTTGTCAGTGTCAACCCTGGATCCATTCTCATCTGGAGAACAGATGAAGTAGCCACCGGGTCTCAAAATAAAAGGGGCTCAAAGGTTACTGGATGGAAAATGAGAACTTTCAAGTCCCAAGGGACCTTTCAATGATTTTTTTGCTGAAAGCTATTCACACCTGAGTGTTTGTGGCTGCACGTCATGCATTCCATTGAAAACTGCAGGCTTCCTTACAAATCATCCTAGTGTAGACAACATACTCTAAAACCCCCGGGATGGGGCTGGAGGCTCAGTGGTTAAGAGCGTGTACTGGTCTTGCAGAGAACCCAAGTTTGGGTCTTAGCACCCTTCCTGAGAAGCTTAGGCTGCCTGTAACTCCAGCTCAAGGGGAACCCAACATCCCTGATTCCACTGGCAGCCGCACTCACATGTACCCCACACACACTGCATGCCACACACTCACATACATATTCATTCATTTAGAATAATTTTAAAAATCTTTTTTAAAAACACAGTATTTGTCACTGACCCCATGTGGCTAATGAAGGTGACTGTGGCATGGGTGTGTACCTGCTGCCCACACTGAGGGCATCATTGTTGTAACAAGTGGGCTAGCAGACTTGCTCGACATGTATCACTATTAAAGATGGTCATCTGTTATTTTTCTTCACACCTGTCTTTTTCTGTACTCCATTTTCTACTGTGAATCTTATTTTTTAAATACAATCTTATGGATGTATTTGGTATATCCATGATTATATTGAGCCACTTTCTGAATGTTTATACACAGAGAGGTGCCCACAGACATAGTCTTGGGACAATTGGGAGCCATCTCAGGGGGACTATCCATATTCTTCTGAAGGAAACCCCACCCCAAAGCATCTACGCCAGACCTGGAGTGAGGGAGGTGCCCTTCACTGGTGGCCATCGATCCCAATGTCACTCTCAATTCCGACCCTGGCTTTGTTGCTGCAAGGTGAGCCAGCTTCTGATGGACAGCTGGTGTGCGGGCTGCTCCTAAGCCAGGGCTAGCAGGCCCCTAAAACACGGAATGTGAATGGGCGAGCAAAGAGCAAGATAAGGTGCAGGCTCTGGATGTTGTGTCTCCTCGGTCTCTGTCAGTCTCTTCTCTCGGACAGGCTGGCTTTTAGGTTACTACTGTCATCGTCGCTGTTACTGGAGCTATTGCTGTACATGTATTCACAGGTGCCCAGAACACCTGAGGATCTTCCTCTCTCCTATGGGGTGTGAAGGCAGCTCACTGCAGTGGCTGGGGCAGCAGCGCCCAGGTGGCCAGCAGACAGACCGATAGAAACAAATACTCAGTAGCTGCAATGGCTCTGTTAGTGACCCTCCCCTAAGCTTTCGGCATTGGTATTGACACTTGAATGTGAAGAGGCCACAGGGAGAAATGAAAGAAAAGAAGAGGGTGGAAGGGAGCAGAGCAGGGACAGACACAGAGATGCAGGAAGCAGAGACGGACTTGTGGTAGGTTGTGCTAGCTTATTTAAAAGCAGCCGTAGAGAGCTGGAAGGCAGAAAGAAAGAGAGGCTTGGTCTGACCTTAGGTGGGACTGTGTTTCCTCACAGTGAGGAAGCATTTGTCACTCACATGTGTGAATGACCAAAATGCCTACAGAGGAAGCTAGGATGCAAGCCCCCTTATAGGGACGGTGATGACTTCCATAGGCCACAGGGAAGCTGGGAAATGTCTTTCGGCAGGAAAGCATCCCATTGGACATCAGATGTCAAAGGGTCCCTGTGTTGGCCTGGTGAGGGATCAGGGTCAGCTGGTCCAGAAGTACAGGAAGTAGGAGTACAGAGGTCCGTTGTGTACTGGGGAAAGAGATGGGTCCTGGTGCCCCAGGGTGTGTCACTAGCCTGGCTCTTCTCCCCTCCCCCAGCTGTGGATCCTGGGGGAAGTGCTATGAACATACCTGCCCTTGTGTGAACAGCAGCTCTTCACAGGCGTCACCTACTGAGCAGACAGCCACTAAACAGCGCATGCCATGCACTGGAGGGACAACATCGTTATGGCTGTATCCAAATGGAGTAATAGCAGGAATCACTTGTATACAGTATATCTACTGTATACAAGGTGTTCAGAAACGGGAGGCTTCATGCCTGGCATGATTAAGTGGTCTTTTGAGCTTGGCTTTTTGTCTGACTTGAGGGTCTTCTCCCTGTGGTAGCCAGCACTCCTATCAACTCCAAGATAATGCTGGCTCTTGACCACAGTGGCACTGACCTGAGATGTCCCCATGACCCTACACATGGCTGTGGGAGGCCTTGCCCTGGCCTTTGTTCCCAGCCTGAATGAAGACCTGGCTGTGGTATCCCCCCCTGATGGTTGCTTCCAGTCCTTTCCTTCTCTTAGACCATGCCTAGGACCTTGGACATGTGTGCCACAGTCACTGTCTTTTCCCACCCACGGGGGAGAGTTATGTGGCTGTGCTTGGCCCACTGGGAGTTGAACCCTGGGCACAATCTGGCCTCTGGTCTCAGGACTGCTGAGAGCAACTTAGTTTGTACCACCTGTCTGGGCCTTTCCCATTCTCAAAGAACCTGCCAGTCTTGTGACAGTCCACTTGGTGAACTGTTCCACTTGGTGAACTGTTCCCTGGCACCTTAGGTTGCTTGTTCGAAGGCAGTAGTTGTCATCTTGTTTTGTTTTGTTTTTTCAAGACAGGGTTTCCCTGTGTAGCTTTGCGCCTTTCCTGGAACTCGCTCTGTAGCCCAGGCTGGCCTTGAACTCACAGAGATCCGCCTGCCTCTGCCTCCCGAGTGCTGGGACTAAAGGCGTGCGCCACCACTGCCCGGCCATTAGTTGTCATCTTAAATGGCACAGACACTAATCGTAGCTGGTTAATCAATTTGAGACAACTCTAGGCACGTGCATGTTCCAGGGACCCCCAGCAGGCCATTGTGTTTCATCTGTTTGCTTTGTTCAAGGGGGCCCTGTCCCTCTTAGCAGCCCTTTCTGGAGTCCCCCTGCACCTTGAATGCTCATTAGCATATGATTTGAGGCTAAGGAAGAAAGAGAGCTCTTGGCCCTGCCCCTCCCTGCCTTTTCCACTGCTCTTCCCAACTCCAAGGAGAGGAAGGAGAGCATGCGAAGTTCCCTGCTATTCGTCCCTGCTGCCCCCATCGATATCCCCAGACCTCACCATGTCTCTGAGCAATCTGGTCTCGTCTTACACAGCTCTGTCTATTGCAATACACAAAGATGCATAAACTTACTGGCGTTCTCTAGCTGGTTCTGTCCAAAGTGTGTCGTGCATGCATGTGTGCGTGCATGCATGCATGCCTGTGTGTGTGAGTTGTGTCAGGGCTTCTCTGGTCAAGTAAGGAAATTTGTAATGTGCTGGGCTCTTAGGTTAGAGAGAGGTTAGGTCTAGCAGAGAACAGCAGGAAATCTTAGAGCCGCTGTTACAAACCGCTGGGGAGTGGGCTCTGCTACTGTGCTAAATGCAGGAATTACCACCCATTTTACCCGCAAGGAGAAAGAAGGCTGAGGCTTGTTTGCCTTTAGGTGAGAGCAAATGACTGACAACCCAGTCTATAGTTGGTGTTTCTCCAAGAGAATCTCATCTCCTCCTCTAATCAGGTGACAGCAGGCAATGGAGTATGGTGATAGTCATCCTTTGCCCTTGTCCTGGGAGGCAGAGCTAGAGTCTTGACAGAACCCTATTACCGAAATGTCGTATTCAGAAGCAGCCTCAAACCCTGGTCAGTTGACTGATTACTGGTGAGTTTCAAATGGAATGAAAAAACACAAGTGGCTGTGAAGTTGCTGCTCAGTGGTTGTTTTCATAATGCGAGCCCCTAATGTGAAACTGATTCACCACTGTCTTCCCCGACACACTGGGGGGGGGGTTTGAGTTTGAGGCTATTTTCAGATTTACAGTGACCATTTTTCACCTGCTCGTGCTATGTCGCATTAAGGTAATTTGAAGAATTGTCTAACTTAGCCATTTTTCAGTAATATATATTTTGAAACAACTGAATTGGGGAACATTTGTAGTGGGTTGAATAATGTTCCCTACTAAGTCCCTGGGTGTTCAGGACCTCAGGCTGTGATTGCTTTTGTCTGCTCAGGCTGCTATAACAAAGATACCAGGGACAAGGTGGCTTAAATATCAGAAATCTGTTCTCTTAGTTCTAGAGGCTGGAAGTTCAGGGTCAGTATGCTACTACTTAGCATGGGAAGTCCTGGTGAGGGCTGTACCTGTGGCAGGTGACTCTTTTATTTTGTTTTGGTTTTGGTTTTTTGCTGTGATTACAGGCAGTGGGGAACACAAAGGAACCAGCTCCTCAGGTATTTTCTTTTGAGGCCACTAATCTCATCATGAAGCCCCAACCCTCATAATCTGATCACATCTCAGCTCCAAATACCGCCACATTGGGATTTAGGATTTCAACGTATGGATCCGGGATGGGATGTACAAACATACATCCAATAAGTGACCTAATTCTGAAATAGCGTTTTTACAGATGTAACCATTTAAAGATTTTGAAAGCACATCTTAATTGGATTGAGCATAGTCCCCAAATCAAATGACAAGTGTCCTTTTAAGATAAAGGATAGATACACAGGGACACATGCAGAAGATAACCATATGTTGATGAAAGCATCTAGAAACCAAGGACACCAAGGGTTTTGGCAACCATGAGAGATGAGAGGATTGGCTTACCAAGCCTTCTGCCTCAGAGACTTCAGGACAAATAGTGGTGCTGATTTGATGCTTTTAAGTGTCAACTTGAGACTCTCTAGAATCAGGTTGTGGAGAGAGTCTTAGGGATTATCTAGGTCAGGATGGCTTAAAGGCATGTCTATGGAGGACTTCCTGGTTTATTAATTGATGTAGGAAGACCCCACCTGTTTGGGGCAGCAACATTCCCTAGGCAGGGGGTCCTACATGATATAAGGGGAGAAAGCAAGCAAGGAAAGACAATGTAGGACTGCGTGCATTAATTTCTCTCTGCTTTGGACTCTGGAGGTGATGTGACTTGCCGCTGAGTTCCTGCCTTGATTTTTCCTTAGCAATGAACTATAGCCTGGAATTATAAGTCAAACAAACCCTTTCCCCCTAAATTGCTTTTTATTATTGTTTAAGAATGTTATGCTGGGCAGTGGTGGCGCACGCCTTTAGTCCCAGCACTCGGGAGGCAGAGGCAGGCGGATCTCTGTGAGTTCGCGGCCAGCCTGGTTACAGAGTGAGTTCCAGGAAAGGTGCAAAGCTACACAGAGAAACCCTGTCTCGAAAAACAAACAAACAAACAAACAAACAAAAGAACAACAAAAAACCCAACAACAACAACA
>CABHPR010142481.1:0-33060 GCA_902168415.1 Peromyscus melanophrys | reverse complement strand
CACATATACACTTACATATATACATATACACACACATATACACTTACGTATATACAAACTCACATGCAAACAAAGCCCAGTGTATGCTACATAGGTACTGGAGGGGTGCTCCTTGACAAAGTAAAGGAATTTCTAGCAATGGATGGATCTGACCTCTACCATCACAAGACACAGCCTGGCCCCCTCTCCAGCTACCCTCAGGACACAAGGACAGGCAGCTGGGAAGCATCCCTGTCCCTCCCTGACCTTGTCCTTCTCAGGTCAGGCCTGGGTCGCAGGTTCACCCTGTCATTTCCAGCTGTCCTGGAATAGGAAGAATTGAGCAACCTGATGAGTTTATTGCTGCTCTTATTTTGTCTTTTTTTTTTTTTTTTTTTGAGAAGAGGTTTCACTAGGTACCCCAGTGAAACTAGGTACTTCTAAATTGTAAGGGTTCTCCTACCCCAGCCTCCCAAGTGCTTGGATTATAAGCACACACTGTGGGAGCCCACAAAAGCTTCCTAGTGAGATCTGAGCTTGCTTTACACACCAGGGCTGCATAAGGGGATGGACTGACCACGTGCATGATCACCAGGTGTTTGGGATGGTCTGCTCTTGGCTGTGCTGGGGGGAGATCTTTTGCTCCACCCCTTGGCATTCCTTTAAACGCCCTTTAGCAGAGACAGAAGGGGCTGGTGGGTTACTCTGGGGGGGAAAGAGGGAGCTGGTCTTCCTCAACACACCACCATGTCCAGTTGTCATTTTAAGTTTTGTTTGTTTGCTTGTTTGAGATAGGGTCTCACCATGGGGCTCTAACTGGCTTGCAATTTGATTTGTAGACCAGGCTGGCCTTCAGATCACAGAAATCTGCCTGCTTCTGCCTCCCAAGGGTTGGGACTGAAGACATGCCACCACACCCTTCATCATCTTACATTTTGAAAAACATTTTTTTTTAAATTATAAAATCTACTTGATAGTTTAAAAAAGAAAAAAGCCCAGTGCAGTGGCGTATACCTATAACCCCAGCTTGTGGGTGTTCAGGCAGGAGGTCCCTCAAGTTGGGGCATATGCAGCCTTTAGGTCGTGGAACCTGGCTGACTAGGGGCACAGGGGTCTTATGGGGTCAGAGTCATCCCTGTTTCCAGCCCTGCTTTCTGGTCAGGTTTTCACCACCACGAACTCTGCCACACCCTCCCCACCCTGACGGGCTACTGTACCCTCTGAGCCAAACTGAACAGTTCCTCCTTCAAGCTGTTTGTCGGGGATTTTTGTCTCGGTGATGCAGAAGGAACACATACCCACGCCTGTGTGTGTAGCAGGTATGCAGGCTCCACAGCTTGAGGATTCTCTCTCACAGTCTGGCTTTAGCTGGAGCTCCTGTGTCCCACAGACCCTGCCTTCTCTGCGTCACACAAGATGCCCAGACTTATGCAGCCCACGACAAATAGAAGAGTACGTGGTTAGCACCACCCACGCCCTGCCAACACCTGTGGGCTGCCTTGCCCACGCCCTGCCAACACCCGTGGGCTGCCCTGCCCACGCCCTGCCAACACCCGTGGCCTCCCCTGAACCCAGGCTGTTTTCCTAACCCAGCTGTTTCACCTTGTTTGTGACGACAGCATCTCACTACAGAGCTCTGCTTCACCCGGAGCTCACTATGTAGCCCAAGCTAGCCTTGAGCTGGCAGTGATTCCCTGCCTCTCTGCCTCCCAAAGGCTGGGGTTACAGGCAGCACTGTGATATGCAGCTGCTTCTGATGACTCACACAAAGCATGTGTGAAACCAAGAAAGGCACAAACAAAACAACCTTGCACCCAGCATTCAGGAGTTTAAAATAGGCAGGCTGCAAGTTCAGGGTCAACCTGGACCATTCAGGGAGACTGTCTCAGCAAATAAAGCAAAGCCTTACCAACAGGAGGAGGAAGAGGAGGAGGGAGAGATGTAGAAGAAAGACAAGAGAGGAGGAGGAAGAGTAGAAGAGGAAGAGGAGAAAAAGGAACAGAAAGATGAAGGAGAGAGAAGGAGCAGGAGGAAGAGGAGGAAAAGAAGGGAGAAGGCAAGAAGAGGAGAGGGGAAGGAGAAGGAGAAAAAGGAAGAGCAGAGGAGGAGCAGGAGGGAGAGGAGACAAGCAGAGAGGAAGAGGAGGAAAAAAAGGAGCAGGAGGAGAAGGGAGGAGAGGGGAAGGGAGAGGAGGAGAATGGAGAGAAGGAGAATGGAGAGGAGGAGGAGGGAGAGGAGGAGCAGAAGAAGGGAGAGGAGGAGGAGACAAGCAGTGAGGAAGAGGAGGAGAAAAAGGAGCAGAAGGAAGAGGTAGAGGGAGAAGAGCAGCAGGAGGAGGGAGAGGAGGAAGAAAGTCCACACTACTGTGCTTAGGAAGTCAGAGGTCTCTAGCGTTGCCCTTAAAGCTGGTTTTGGTTTCGTGCATCTGTAGGTGTTCTGTTTTGTTGGTTTGATCTTTGTTGTTGCTATTGTTCTGTAATGATTCACTAGAGATAGTTATCAACAACCATGCTGATTAAACCAATTAAGAGTTTTAAGTTCTTTTCATTGACAGCCAGACCACAGGCTTGAGTGTCAGTGTTCTGCTTTGTGCAGGAGGGTGGAAGAGAAGGGGTCACTCCGTAATGTGATTCAGGCTTAGCAAAAGCATCGGGGGAGGGGGATCAATCTTGATGGACTGAACGTGGCTTTGCAAAAGTGTCCTTATTATTACACAAATCACACCTTATCTGGAGTTGTTTGAAGGAACATTTGCCTAAGCAGTTCTCAGCCATGAGACCTCCTGGCTTGCCAGGTCCTAAGTTATGCAAAGGCTCTGTGTGTGGTTCCTTCAAAGGAGCAGCTCAGATAACAATCCCTGATTTAACAAAAGGTAGTTCAGAGCCTCGGTGCTATCACCCAGATTTCAAGCCAGATGCAATGGCTCTCTATCAGTAAGAGATTACTTCCATTCACTTTCTCCTTGGCAGTCATATTTTTTTTTTTTTTTTTTTTTTTCGAGACAGGGTTTCTCTGTGTAGCTTTGCGCCTTTCCTGGAGCTCACTTGGTAGCCCAGGCTGGCCTCGAACTCACAGAGATCCGCCTGGCTCTGCCTCCCGAGTGCTGGGATTAAAGGCGTGCGCCACCAATGCCCGGCAGTCATATTATTTAATAAGCTAATAACTTGCTCTGTTTCAGGCGTTACATTTTTATAGAATTTAACCTTTTCCAGAAAGCAACCCAGAGAGCAGAACTAAATCCTCAGTAATGATAAACAGATAAGAGCATACCCAATGATACAATTCAAAATTATGAATTTTGCTCTTTTAGTTCATTTACTGTGAAAATTAAGCATTCATTCAGGCATTAATCAGACGATCAAGGGACGATAAATCCTCCATATAATGAATGACCAATACCTCTGGAAATGTAAAAAGCATTGGCTTAGTACTCTATGCCCTGACAGTAATTATTTTGTACTAGAAATTGGGCTTGTTTTGACTTTTATTTTCTTGTCAAGGGACCATTGACAATGAGTTATTCCCGATATTAGGGGAAAATAAAAACATTTCCCATGAGGGAACCTTAATATTGAGTTATTCCCACTCTGAGGGAAAAGCAAAAAAACATTTAAACCACAATTAAGCAAACAAGAAAATTCTGAGTTCTGGGCCGGTTGTGCTAGCTCATGCTGCAGCTGTGGCGCTCCGCCCACCCGTCATTCTTTGGAATTCAGGTGTTCCGGCTCTGCGGCTCTGCGTTGGCGAGCCCTCCCTGACAGGCAGCATTCAGCCAGAGACTCTGGGTTCCTGCTGACGTTAATTCCTTTTTTTTTTTTTTTAAATCAGAAAGAGCCTTTCTCCTTCCTCTATTCCTACCGAGAAAAGGCTTTTTTTCCCCTTCCCTTTAATTTTTTGTTTATGGGGCCTTTTTATTTATAGGCCTTGATTAAACATTTTCCCTTTTTCTACTGGGAAAATCCATTTTTTTCATTAAACACTTCCCCTTTTTCCTACAAAGAAGCGCCTTTTTCCTGGACTTACTGTTTGTCTCAGGGGCCATTGTATTTGTATCTTTAACATTTGCAATAATTGTGCAATTACTGATTTTCCTTTTAACAAGCATTTTAGCAACTGCACATAGTTGCTCCTGAGATGGGGAGTTTAAATTCCCATGTTTCTGCCAAATCCCGGGGTCCTCACTTTTTACCTCCAGTCCCAGCGTGTCCACATCCCTCTGTGATTCCTTCAAAACAGCAACTCAGATAACAATCCCTGACTTTTAACAAAAGGTAACAATCATTGACTTTTAACAAAGGTAGCAATCCCTGACTTTTAACAAAACGTAGCAATCATTGACTTTTATTATTATTATTATTATTATTATTATTATTATTATTATTATTATTTTATTTATTTATTTATTTATTTATTTATTTAGTTAGTTAGTTAGTTAGTTAGTTAGTTAGTTAGTTAGTTTTGGTTTTTTGAGACAGGGTTTCTCTGTGTAGCTTTGCGCCTTTCCTGGAACTCACTTGGTAGCCCAGGCTGTCCTTGAACTCACAGAGATCCACCTGGCTCTGCCTCCCGAGAGCTGGGATTAAAGGCGTACAATCATTGGCTTTTAACAAGGTAATTCAAAGCTTGGGTTGCTGTGGGATGGTCTGTATGTCAAATTGCTCTGATTGGTCAATAAATAAAACACTGATTGGCCAGTGGCCAGGCAGGAAGTATAGGCAGGACTAACAGAGAAGAGAATTCTGGGAAGTGGAAGGCTGAGGCAGGGAAACAATGCCAGCCGCCGCCAGGACAAGCAGCATGTGAAGATGCCGGTAAGCCACGAGCCACGTGGCAAGGTATAGATTTATAGAAATGGATTAATTTAAGATATAAGAACAGTTAGCAAGAAGCCTGCCACGGCCATACAGTTTGTAAGCAATATAAGTCTCTGTGTTTACTTGGTTGGGTCTGAGTGGCTGTGGAACTGGCGGGTGACAGAGATTTGTCCTGACTGTGGGCCAGGCAGGACCAGAAAAACCCTAGCTACACTGGGTGCCATCCCTGGGGATTCAAGCCCAATGCAATGGTTCTGTGGAACCTCTCTCTACACTTGAGCCTCTGAAAAGTCTCTTGGTGTCCAAGTTTAAGGGCACAGAGTTTTATTTGTTTGTTTGTTTGTTTTATGTGCACTGGTGTGAAGGTGTCAGATCCCCTGAAACTGGAATTACAGACAGTTGTGAGCTGCTATATGGGTGCTGGGAATTGAACCCAGGTCCTCTGGAAGGGCAGCCAATGCTCTTAACAGCTGAGCCATCTCTGCAGCCCAAGGGATACAACTTTTAAAGGCAAAACCCAGAAAGACGCATCAAAGTTAGATGAGGGTCAGAGCAAACCTTGAAACCTTCATTCCTGGCAGAACATAGTAGTTATTTTAGGCATAACTTGTCAATTATTTTGGTTAGTACGTCTGGACCATGGTCTCGGCCATGGAAATCTCAAATGTGTCGCCAAGGCAGACGTAACTGTGGCAGGGAGGGCAGAGGGCTGAGAACTGTCTAGGCAACACACAAAACGGTGTCAGAAGAGGATGGTGTTACCTTAGTCATTTCAGTTTTATTTTGTTCTTCTCCGTGTGTGTGTGTGTGTGTGTGTGTGTTTGTGTGTGTTTGTGTGTGTGTTTGTGTGTGTGTGTGTGTGTGTGTGTGTGTGTGTATGTATGTGTGTGTGTGTATGCAGGTCACTCACCCATAAGGACACATGAGGAAGCAAGAAGTTAGTGTTAGATCTCCTCCTCTATTGCTCTGTACCTTATTTTCAGACACAGTCTGTTAGTGAACCCAGCGCTTGTGGTTTTGGCTGGACTGGCTGGCCTGAGAGCCACTGGAATCTGCCCTCCTCTTACCTGGCTTTTCCCTGGATACTTGAGACCTGAACTCAGGTTCTCATGCTTAAACAGCAAACACCTCTTTACCCACGGAGCCAGATCCCAGCTCCCTGCCCTGCTCTGTTGCTGAGACAAGGTTTCCTGTAGCCCAGGCTGGTCTCGAATTCTATACGCAGCTGAGACCAGCCTGAACCTCTGGTCCTCTACTTCCTGTGTGATGGGATGACAGGCAGGTACCATGTATGGGCTCTTCTCTTCGATCTTAAGCTGGTGCTAGCTAGGGTTGGACCTGTGCCAAGGCTCTGAAGGTGCCCAGTCCAGGGTCTCACACAGCCAGTCCCACCTGCAGCTCTGCTCTGGAATAGACTGCGGGTTTGTTCCCCGAGCCCCGATGAAACTGCACATGGTTGAGCCTGAGTTCTCAGAGGTCCAGAGTCCACCAGCCAGCAGAGCACTAGCCCCCACCTCCACCCCTTTCTACCAGCACCTTCCAGAAACAGGTCCCAGCTGGATTCTTCCTGCTTCTTTTAAAACATACAAAAAGCCAAACCCATAAATACAAGGACAAGGGAACTGTGTCCTGGCTGCCCTGAGGAGGGAGGGGACATTTTTATTGCTTGTTAGTTCTAAACAAATTGTTACATTAAGTTCATAATGAATTGTCCTTCCCGAGTATTCTAATCTGATTCAGTCCTGACATGTTCTAGAGATGGGGTCAAATCCTTCAGGATAAGGGCTCAGTCTCTTCAATGGCCCCCACCTTTTCTGAATGAGTGCTGCTGGAGATTAAACCCAATCTTTGTTCACCATTTTATTTTTATGTATTTATTTTTTTAGTCAGAGTGTCGTGTATCCCAAGGCCAGTCTCTAACTAGTTGAAGATGACCTTGAACTTTTAAAAAACAGTTACTTATTTTGTTTATGTGTATATGTGTGTGCCTGCATGCATCCATGTACACCACCAGGTCCATGCAGGTGCTCTCGGAGTTCCGAAGAGGGCATCAGATTCCCTGGAACCAGAGTTATGAGTAGTTGTGAAACACTCATTGTGAGCGTTGGGAACCTAACCTGGGTCCTCTGGAAGAGCATGAAGTGCTCTTAACCGGAAAGCCATCTCTCCAGCCCCAACCTGAACTTCTGATCTTCCAGTCTACACTTCCAAAGTGCTGAGATTTCAGGTGTAGGCCACCACACCCAGTTTTGTGTGGTACTAGGGACTGAATCTAGGGCTTTATGCACGCCAGACAAGTCATCGATGTACCAACTGAAACATGTCTCCAGCCCCACAAGGCCCCACCCTAAAAATTGTGTTTTTGCAGCTAAAGGACAATTCTATTAGCGTTTAAGAGAAAAACAAAAGGCAGGTAAGCTATAAATATAGACAACTACCAGAAAAAGGGGGATGGAGAGGAGAAAGAGGGAGAGCCTCTTTAGTGGTTTGTGGTGGAGGTAAACCACCAGGCACAGGGCGAAGAGGGGGGCTTGGAGTAAAGAAACCTAGAGTATCAGGGAAAGCATGCGTGGGATTTAGCCAGAACCCAAAAGAGGGACAAGAAAAAAAGTTACACATTTTCTGATTTAGGACTTCATTGCATTTACTTATAGGGAGACACATACATGCCATACTGAATATGTGCAGGTCAGAGAACAACTTGGAAAAGTCAGTTCTCTCTTTCTACCATATAGGTTCCGGGGACCCAAGTCAGGTAGCCAGACTTGGCAGCCGTATTTTCACCTGCTGAGCCGTCTCACCGGCTGGGCCTTACTTTAGATGCCTATGAAAGCCTGTCCTAATTAGGGTTACTGTTGATATTATGACCCGCCCCCTTGAAGTCCCACCCCCTTGGCACCGTCCTGACATCAAAGCCTCATTCTAAGGGAAAACTCCTCCCCTTCCTCCCTCTCTCCTGCTTTTCCTTCCAGGAGGTGTGTACCCCTTGACCTCTCTCTCTCTCCCTCTCCTCTCTCTCTTTCCTATCTTTCTCTTCATCTCTCTATTATGCTAAACTCTCCACATGGATGCAGCGTCTGGGTTGTGAATTATTGGCCACTGCCGAAGCCATGCCCACTGGTGCGGGTTGGCCGCCACTGGCCGCTCCATCTGCCCAGCATGCCAGCATGGTTCCTTGTACGTGTGGGATCCCCCAGCCCGGCCAGCTGGGGGTTCCCACACGAGTATATATCATAACAGTTACTCTGCTGTGATGAAACACCATGACCAAAATCATGACAGGCCCTTGAACTCAGAGTGGGAGGCGCCCAAATTCCCAAATTATATGTAATTTTACTACGTTAATGTTAAAATCTTCCTTTTTGAAAAAAAAGAAAAGGGGAAGTGCTGTGGGATGGTCTGTATGTCAAACATGTTGCTTATTGGTCAATGAATAAAACACTGATTGGCCAGTGGTCAGGCAGGAAGAAGTATAGGCGGGACAAGGAGGAGAGAATTCTGGGAAGTGGAAGGCTGAGGAGACACTGCCAGCCGCCACCATGACAAGCAGCATGTAAAGATGCCGGTAAGCCACAAGCCATGTGGCAAGGTATAGATTTATAGAAATGTATTAATTTAAGATATAAGAACAGTTAGCAAGAAGCCTGCCACGGCCATACAGTTTGTAAGCAATATAAGTCTCTGTGTTTACTTGGTTGGGTCTGAGCGGCTGTGGGACTGGCTGGTGACAGAGATTTGTCCTGACCGTGGGCCAGGCAGGAAAACTCTAGCTACAAATGGCGCCCAACGTGTTGGCAAGAGTTTCCACCTAAAACCTGAGAAAAAAGATACTGAAACGGAGCTAAAAACAGTTCCTAGTTGTCTCTTTCAAGTTAGTGGCAGCCTGCGTGTTTGAGTCACTATGGCGGGTTCCTGGCGTGCGCTCTCGACCTGCAGTATGGCGGGAATGAGGCGTCTGCCAGTGGCACATTAAACTGCGTGATGGATTTAGTCTTTGCTAGTACAAAACAAAAAAAGAGGTTTCTGGGCTAAACACTGCTTTGATAGAAGCATAGACCCATGAAGGCTCCCAGAGCTGGTGGTAAAAGTATTACCGCCATGGTGGGAAGTGAGGTGGGCGGAGCCAGCAGCCACAGCACCGTTTCAGTCTTAGAAATGCTGCAGTTTAAAGTAACAGGTTCACAATAAGACAGATTCAGATGGAACAAGACTTTAAATGCTTTAAAATGTGTGTAAAAATGTACGTAGGCTTCAAAGAGAGATAAAAAGGAATATATACAATTATATAAAGAAATAGTTTTGAAAAATGAAGTCTTTAAAGAGACAGTAAAGGTAGTATAAAATATAAGCCATGTAAAGATGGATATCACACAGAGAATCTGCATTGTGTTGTCTTTGGGATTCTTAACTGCAGAGAGATATTTGATTGTAAAGGAAGCTGAGTTAAACCAATATGTATATTTTAAAGATACCATGACTTCAAAATTTGGATGTAAAGATATGTTGCTTTGGAAAGGAAGCTCTGCTTTTGTTCCCTCAGAAAGCCAGAGGCTATGGATTTGTTCCAGATTAAGATACATCAGGTTTGACCAGCCAAGACCACCTGAAAGGTCTCCAGTGACACCATGACTCAGATGATCCAACATCCAGAACAGTTTGAAGGCAACTGGCTCAGACAATACAGCCTCATGGACTACTCCATAATCCTAAAATTTTCTTTGTGTCCCCATAAGATACAGCGCCCCCCTCCAGCAGGAAGTAGTAAGAGAAGCTACGCCCAAATTCCCAAATTATATGTAATTTTACTATGTTAATGTTAAAATCTTCCTTTTTGAAAAAAAAAGAAAAGGGGAAGTGCTGTGGGATGGTCTGTATGTCAAACATGTTGCTTATTGGTCAATGAATAAAACACTGATTGGCCAGTGGTCAGGCAGGAAGAAGTATAGGCGGGACAAGGAGGAGAAAATTCTGGGAAGTGGAAGGCTGAGCCGGAGACACTGCCAGCCGCCACCATGACAGACAGCATGTAAAGATGCCGGTAAGCCACAAGCCATGTGGCAAGGTATAGATTTATAGAAATGGATTAATTTAAGATATAAGAACAGTTAGCAAGAAGCCTGCCACGGCCATACAGTTTGCAAGCAATATAAGTCTCTGTGTTTACTTGGTTGGGTCTGAGCGGCTGTGGGACTGGCAGGTGAAAGAGATTTATCCTGACCGTGGGCCAGGCAGGAAAACTCTAGCTACAGGAGGAGGTGGGAGAGGAGCACACTGGACGTTTCTGGGGGTGGAGTGGATAGAAAGAGCGTGGGCACTGTGGTAGGAATGTGAGGTTTGTTGTTGTCACTTAAGACAGCATATCCAGTAGCCCAGGCTAGCCTCAACCTTACAATGTATCCCAGGATGACCTTGGACTTCAGATCCATTTGCCTCTACTTCCCAAGAGCTGGGGTAATGGGCATGCACCTAGTGTGTGGGTGCTGCAGGCCACGGGAAAATGGAATGGAATTCGGCTACTATCACAAAAGTTACTACTTGGAAAAGTTGAGGACTTTTCTGAAGGTCAAGCCATGACTTAAGAAGTCTTGGTGATATTTTAGTTTTTGTATATATATCAGCCAATTCCTGCAATGATTTCTTTGTATGCTATGAACACTTCCAAGAACTCATAACAATGTATTTTATCTGAAATACCTATGAAGCATCCAAGGTCAAATGATCTCCTGAATTAAGGTAAACTAAGCTCGGACCCTCCCTTCTTATACAGCCTTAGTGGTATTTATACTAACATTATAGACTCCTAACATTTACCTAACCACCTCTAGGAATGTAGTTTGAGGACATAAATGCCCTTTTTGGATATATTACCCGATTTTAGCTCTTAGTTGACTTCCTCCTTTACCACCCCCTTTTGGGTTGTAAAAGAAAGCCTGATGGTCACTGCCTGAAGAAAACTCTTGTCTGCCTTTATGACCCTGTAAGAATTCAAGCCTGGTCACTTTGCTTTAGCTAGAGCACTGCTTTTGCATGGGTATATAACTGTAAACCTCAGTGACTCAAAGAGGATTTGGAGGATTTTTGACTGGAAAGGATTTTGACTGGAGAACTAGATGGAGAACTAGAAGAATGAGATAGAAGATGAGGAAGAGCCAGATGGGGAAGAGATGAGTAAGAACGAGATGAGAAAGACCAAGATGGGACAGAACTAAGATGAGAGAATTAAGATATAGCTTAGAGGGGACAGCAGATAAAGGTAGAGAGAAATCAGGCAAGAAAGGAGCTAGGCGTGAGAACAGAACTGTAGCTGTGTAGATAGAATCTCGTCCCTGAGGGATAAAGCAGACGGACTAAGAGCTCGGTGTGCTGAGATTCTTTTCCTGAAAACAATTCACACCGTTCATAGCCTCTCTTCTGGGTCCCAGGGAAGATTATTAAGGCTGGTCCATAATAATATTCGCGATATGGGGTGCTGGGAATAGAACCTAGGACATGCTAGGCGGGCACTCTACCAAGTAAACTCCACCCTCAGCCCCTATGTGTACAATTTGGTGAGTCCTTCAAAGGGTTGCTAAGGAATCTGAGTCTTGGGTGGAACTGACGAGATTACGATTGATAGGGTCAAATCTTAGATCATAGGCATGCAGGAGGTTAGGGTATCTCTACTGTAAACAGAAACTACAAATCTTATCACACGAACAAATCAATAAATAAATACAAAGAAACAAACAAGAGTTACTAGTCCTGTTTGTGAAATTCCAGAAGAGGGAGGCAATGACCAAAGTCATATATGCTGAGACCTCATTTCTGATTCACTGCTATTTTAACATTCTTACTTGACACCTCTCTATATAAAAGAAATATCGTCTCTATGTCGGCAACTTCCACAGCAAATGTTAATTGTCATGGAATCCTTTTTTCTGTCAGTTTTTTTTTTTTTAATTACATGTATTTACTTTCTGAGTATTATGGGGGTGGGGGGTGGAGGGTGTCAGGTCAGAGGACAGCTTGTGGGAGTCAATTCTCTCTTTCCACCATGTGGACTCCAGGGATCAAACTCAGGTCATCAGGCTTGGCCATACTTTACCCACCGGGCCATCCTGCTAGCCCTTGTTGGCATCTTTGGCTTTCAACTTGGCTCTCAGTCCTCAACAAGATTCCAAGGTGAGAGCCCCCTCCACGTCCTCATAGTCTTCTGCCTTTCTCTCCTGGCTGTTTATATCGGCCATAGCATTACTGTCCTCATCTCACAGACCTGTTATCTCAGTCCTACCCAAACCCGTAATCCCAGATCCTGTGAGGTTAATTCATTAACAAGAGCAAAATTTTAACAATGGTGATACGTCTGGTTAGACAGCCCAGCAGTGAAGAGCACACACTGTTCTTGCAGAAGACCTGGCTTTGGTTCCTGTCTACATCAGGTGGCCCACATCTACCTATTTCTCCATTTCCAGGAGATTTGACACCCTCTCTGGCCTCTGAGGACCCCACATGCACATGATACACATAAACTCACGTAGTGTACACACACATACACATAAAAATAAGTCATCTTTAAAAAGGGGTGGGTGAGCCAGGCAGTGGTGGTGCACGCCTTTAAGCTCAACACTTGGGAGGCAGAAACAGGTGGATCTCTGAGTTCAAGGGCAGCCTGGTCTAGAGAGCAAGTTCTAGGACAGCCAGGAATACACAGAGAAACCCTGTCAAAAAAAAAAAAAAAAGGTGGTGAGGGTGGGGGGGTGGGTAGGTGTCCCTTCTCCAGGATTCTGCCTAATATTGTCTGTAGTATAGTTGAAAGATGTATAGAAATCTCATTTATTGTTCTTTCTTCCTCAGAGGCTGAGGGCTCCTTGAGAGCAAGAGCAGGAACCTCTAGCTCAAAAGTCCTGTCCCTGGGACCATGTCAGGTCAGGTGCACCATAACTAATTAGCTGTCTTTGTCAAATTGATTCTTTTTAATTGTGTGTTTGTGTGTGCTTGAACACATGTACATGGAGGAAGAGGGTCATCGATCCCCTGGAGCTGCCTTCACAGCCCATCGTAAACTGCCTGACTTGGGAGGCAGAGATCAAACTTGGGTCCTCTGCAAAATCAGTATGTAGTGTTAACTGCTAAGCCATCTCTACCCACCGATCCTTTAACATGTTTTAGAACTTATTTATTTTTATGTGTATAAATGTTTTGTCTGCATGTGTGTATATGTCCACGCAATGTGTGCCTGGTGCCCACAAAGGTCAGAAGATGGTGTCAGATCCTCTGGAACTAGAGTTCAGATAGTTTGGCCCACCATATAAATACTGGGAACCAAACTAGGGTCCTCTGCAAGAGGAACAAATGCTTTTAATCACTAAGTCAACTCTCCAGTGCTGTGTCCCCAACACACTGGTTTTTAAAGACAGGGTCTCATGTGGCCCAAGGTGGCTCTGAACTCACTTTGTGGCTGAGGATGGCCTCAAACTCCTGATCCTTCTGCATCTACCTCCAGAGTGCTGGGATTATAAGCATGCACCACCACACCCAGTGTATTCGGTGTTGAGGACTGAACCCAGAGCTGACTTTCTAAATCTTCTACCAATTGAGCTACACCCTCAGTCTTCAAATTGATCTTATAAAGAGTAACTGAGGGTGAGCACGTGGTTCTCCTAGGACAGTGTCCTGGTGCAATGTGTTAGTATGTTTTCTGTGTACTGGACATCATGCTGGGCAGAGAGATCCTTAGGACAAACGAGGATGGTAAGCCTGGTAGCACATATCAGCAGTCTCAGCATGCATGAGAGTCACAAGTCTGAGGTTAGCCTTGGCTACTTGATGAGACTTCACATACACACACACACACACACACACACACACACACAAAGGGCCATTCTTAACCTGTACATCAAGTCACGTATCTAAGAGACATATAAACACAAGAAACACAAGTGACAGTGTATTTCTAGCTGTGGTTACTTCTATAAGGAAAAGTACTGGGTCCTGAGTGTGTCATAGGAGTCCCGACTTGCGGGGGAGGAAAGATTTCTCAAAGAACGAAATCACGACAGAAAGGATGAGATTTCGTCACAGAGTGAGGGAGAGGAGGGAGAGGAGAGGTTTTAAAGAAGGAAAAACTAGCATCCAGCATGGTGCTGCGTGGCCCTTCGCCCTCTCCCCATCCTGCACACAAGAGGTTGAGACAGAGCTGTGGGTTTGAAGCCAGCCTGGGCGACCTGGTGAGATCCGAATAAAGCAGCAGAAGGACTAACCGACGTGCACGAAGGCCTGAAGCGAGGAGCACTAGAGAGGAGGCTTCTGAAAGAAATATTAGGGTGATTTAGGCTGGAGAGTTGTGGGTGTTTTTCTTTTTCTTTGTATACGTTTTGCATCTAAATTTTCCACAACAAACACTCTTGTTTTAACCCTCTGAGAAGGGAAATATTTGTCAGTTTAAACAAAATAGTAGAGAGAAAGGGTGTCTTGGAGGACAGTGCACATTCCAGGGGACCGGTGACATAAGCAGTGAGTCATTCCTGTGGGGGGGGAACCAGGAGGCATACAGGCCAGGCATGAACAGAGAAACAAGGGTGACTCACGCATGGTACAGTGCAAGCCCATGAGGTGAGGCTGGGGGGGGGGGGAAGAGGGGGGGGACGGGACAGGAGGCACGGAGCTTCATCAGGGACCTCGTGGAAGAGGCTTCCCTTCAGCAGAGGGAGAAGGGGAAGAACTGGACAGAGAAAGCTCATCCATGCCAGGAACGGTGGCACTTGCCTGAATTCCCAGCACTCAGGAGGCTGAGGCAGGAGGATAGCTACAAGTTCAAGTCCACATGGGCTACATAGTATCTCAGGCCAGCTTGAGATACAGAGGGAGGCCCTTTTAAAAAATACGTTTATTTTAAATCGTGTGTATGTGTGTGTGTGTGTGTGTGTGTGTGTGTGTGTGTGTGTGTGTGTGTGTGGTGTGTGCCTGCGTGTGTGTACACATGCATATGAGTGTCCACGGAGGCCAACTAGAGATGTTAGATCCCCTGGAGCTGGATTTATAGGTGACTGTGAGCTACCTGATGTGAATTTTGAGACTTGAACTCAGATCCTCTGGAAGAGCAGTACTTACTCTTAACCGATGAGCCAGCTCTCCAGCCCCCCGAGCCCTTGTTTTAAAAAAAAAAAAAAAAGGTATGGTAACAAATTCCTTTAATCCCAGCACTCAGGGACAGAGGCAGATGGATCTCTGTGAGTTTGAGGTCAGCCTGGTCTACAGTCTTGAGAGATCTTATCTCAAAAACTAAGATGGAGGGCTGTCAAGATGGCTTTGTGGATGGAGGCCTTCTCTGCAGAGCCTGAGGATCTGTGTTTGAGCTCTGGGATCCACTTGTTGGAAGAAGAGAACCGATTCCCAATAGCTATTCTCGGAACCCCCAAATTCACACCACTTCACACACAGAGACAAATAAATTAGCATTTTCTAATTAAATAAAAAATGGGCCGGGAGGTGGTGGCACACACCTTTAATCCCAGCACTCGGGAGGCAGAGCCAGGCGGATCTTTGTGAGTTCGAGGCCAGCCTGGGCTACCAAGTGAGTTCCAGGAAAGGCGCAAAGCTACACAGAGAAACCCTGTCTCAAAAAACCAAAAAAAAAAAAAAAAAAAACCCAAAAAAGGTCAGGCATGTTGGAACACGCCCTTAATCTCAACACTCAGAAGGCAGAGGCCAGTGGCTCTCTGAGTTTGAGGCCAGCCTAGACTACATAGTGAGCCCATGTCTCAAAAATTAATTAAATCAATCAATTAATTAATTAAACGAATCGGAGAACAGTCTAGGAGGACAGCTGACATTAATCTCTGGCCTCCCCAGGCAGGCACACGTGTGCATGTACATACACATGAATGAATGTGTCTGAGCATACCAGCCATCATCGTCATCAGAGCAGCTGTGACTATGGGGTTGTAAGAGCCCTTCAAGATCAGGCCTGCTGACTGCTGACATTCTCTTACAGATGAAGGGCCCCCACCTGAAATTCCAGCCACTTCCTCCTGCACCTCCTACTCCTGGATGTAAATCATTCCTAATTGCATATGGCCTTGATGTCAGGGAAGAAAGCTATTATTGCTTTGAGACCTCCATAGGTGGACAGGGTTAGGGGTTAGGGCGGCATTCTGCTCCGTATCATCTTAGCCAAAACAGCTTGAAGTATCAGTTAGAGAATGTTGAAGTGCCCGGCGAGGGCTCAAATCCGCTGCGGAAAACCAGCACAAAGTGGGAGGACCGGAAGACCTCACGGGTATCTTGACCTTCTCACCACCAAGACCCAGTTTTCATGTGTGTTCCCCCAGGCATCCAGTCAGTCCTGACATGGTGGTGCCCACCTATCTGTCAGTTTTTCAAGAGTGTCCCAAGTACCAGGGGCACAGGAGGCAGCTAAGATCAGCCCTAAAATGGGACTCCATCAGTGCAGCCATGGGGAAGCTCCCCCCTCCCCAGCCCTGGAGCTGAGGATCAAACCCAGGGCCTTGTGCTTGCTAGGCAAGCGCTCTACCACTGAGCTAAATCCCCAACCCCAACACCTGTGCACTTAATAAACCTCAAAGTCCCCATGTTGGACTTTGGTGAAATGGTACTTTTGGTTTGGTTTGGTTTGGTTTAGTTTGGTGTCCAATAAAGAGACTGGTGCTTGTTCATGGCTCCTCAGGCAGAGTCCCTGAAACAGACATATACATGTAAAATAAAGAAACTAAAGAACGCCTATCCAAGAAGACTTATGTGGTTGGTGTAGTGGGGGCATCAGGAACACGGGTCAAGCAGGAGGTGGCCCTCCTTGGTTCATCGAAGGATCAAGCAGGAGGTGACCCTCCTTGGTATATCAAAGGACGAGAAAGCCCTGTGCCTCCAGCCCCCACATAAGAAGTGGAAGTTGTGGTTTCAAAAACCCTTCCTGATCTATAATCTCCAAAAGAAACTGCTAGCCTGGGACATTTCTAAAGAGATACAGCCAAGGATTGCCTAGAGAGGGAGAAGGACACCAAGATTTAGAAATTGAGGCTTGATGCAAGTCCCGAGATCCGTCCTGGCCTGCTCCTGGTTGAGGTAAGTGCCCACTCCACACTCCACTGCGTCCTCAGCAGGACTTCTCTCCTGAGGGGACTGGGTTGTTTTAGGGCTGAGATGTAACTTAGGGAGGGGGCAGAACTGACTCCCATGGTCCCTCTGAGTTGGACCTACAAGAACCACCCCAGCCACTACCTACTCTTGTTTTTCCTCCCCCTGTGCAGATCTGGGTCTGATGGCTCCACTTGAACTGTCCCGGGGAAGATCCCATCAGTGCCCACTTCCCACCTCATGCCCCTCATTCATCAACCAGGACCCTGAGACTGGATTGGAGGGGGCTTCCTCGTGACCTCTCCAATTCAGAAGCTGAACTCAGCATGAAAGCTCTGTTTTAGGAAATCATATAAAGTCTTCATTTTAAAATAAAACAAAACAAAAAAAAAGATTGTTTATCCAGCTCCCCCTAACGTCTTCATTTTAAATCCCCTTGATGCTCAAGCTGGAGAGATGGCCCAGTGATTCAGAGCACTGCTTCTCCTGTAGAAGAGTTAGTTTTGGTTCCCAGCACCCCATAGCTCACAGCCACCTGTAACTGGAGTTCTAAGGGATCTGACCCTCTCTTTGGCCTCTGCTGGCACCAGATATGGAGCAGAGGTGTACATGGAGGCAAAATACCCACACACATAAAATAACAGCTGAGTGTTGATGGTGCACGCCTTTAATCCCAGCACTCGGGAGGCAAAGGCAGGCAGATCTCTGAGTTCAAGTCTAGCCTGGTCTACAGAGCGAGTTCCAGGACAGTTGAGGCCACACAGAGAAATCCTGTCTTGAAAATAGATAGATAGATAGATAGATAGATAGATAGATAGATAGATAAATAAATAAATAATAGTATAAAATAAATAAATAAACGAATAAAACATTTTAAATAAATAAAATATGTCACCATTCCTCTAAAATGCAGAACCAGTCAACAGGGTCCCAGAGACTCCCCTGTCCCCCTGTAGTGACCCTATGCTGATGTGGGAATGAAGGAGCCATTACCCTAAAGAAACAGTGTTTAGGGTAATGGCTAAAAAGTCGTGTTGTCTTAGTATGATGAACATGTACCTAGAGACCTGGGCTCCTGTCACACTTGGACCTAAATCTGAGCCAAACCACTTTCCCCTCTGGGCCTCAGTTCCTTCCACTGAAATCCTCTCGATAGCTAGTTTAGGTCAAATCATACAGTATATGTGAAAAGAAGATGCTGGACCAAAAAGCATCTTCCCCTCCATATCCATGCTTTTACTCATGGTGGTTTCAGTTACCCCCGAAAATAAGTGGAAAATTACAGAGATAAACAATTCGTAAGTTTTGCTGCTTTGAGTGGCATGATGAAATCTGGTGCTATTCTACTCTGTCCCACCCAGGATGTGAATCATCGCTCTGTTCAGTGTATCCATCCTGTATACACTACTCACCCTGCATCGTCATGGTCCCATGATCCAGGATCCCCTCAGGGGGAGGAGCCTTCTGACATATGTTCAGAAGGTTAGCAGTACTATGTCACAAAGCCTATGTCAAGCACCTCAGTTCATCACGTCACCATAAAAGCCAGGATGAGTATTACACAGTAAGCTATGTTTTTTTCCGAGACAGGGTTTCTCTGTGTAGCCCTGGCTGTCCTAGAACTCACTCTGTAGACCAGGCTGGCCTTGAACTCAGAGATCCAACTGCCTCTGCCTCCCGAGTGCTGGGATTAAAGGGGTGCAAAACCACCACCCAGCCACAGTAAGCTATTTCAAGAGACTACATCACACAATTTTTACTACAGCATTACAATAATTATACTATTTATTATACTTATTATTCATCTATTGCTGTGCCTAATTTATGAGTTAAACTTTATCATAGATACATATATATAAGAAACATGTAGCTTATGTGGATTCGGCACCAGTTTTAGACATACACGGGAAGTCACGGAGTGTATCCCTCTACAGTAAGGGGCAACCTCGTCATTTTCCAAAGAAGGCCCCTGCTACATGCGTTCCTTAGCACCTGACTGACACTCTGCTGTGGGCGCCCATTCTGACCAATGGGGTGTGAGGAAAGTGATAGTTATAAAAAAGTGATGTTATCAGGCTGGAAAGATAATCTGGCGGGTGAAGGCACATGTCACCAAGCCTGACGCTTGAGTTGGGTACAGTTGCTCTCTGATCTCCACATACACACTGATATTCCCATGTAATAGTAAGAAAATCAATGTAATAGAAACCTGAAGAAGAGGAGGAGGAGGCTGTAGAAAGGCCAAGCATAGTGGTGCTTTAGTTCCAGCACCCAGGAGGAGGCAGAGGCAGTTGGTTCTCTGAGTTTGAGGCCAGCTTGGTCTATACAGTGAGCTCCAGTCCAGCCAGAATTATGTAGAGAGACCCTGTCTGTCTCAAAAAGAAAGGGAGGAAGGAAGGAAGGAAGGAAGGAAGGAAGGAAGGAAGGAAGGAAGGAAGGAAGGAAGGAAGGAAGGAAGGAAAAGTCAGCCTGATTCAGAGGATAAAAGCTCCGGCTTGACTCACTCTAATCCCCAGAACCAACTTCAAAGAAAAAAAGTTGTTGCTAGACACCTTTAATTGAAGCACTCGGGACCCAAAGCTAGCAGATCTCTGTGAGTTTAAGGCCAGTCTGTTCTACAGAGCGAGTTCCAGGACAGCCAGGGCACACAGAGAAGGACCCTGCCTCAAGTTCCAGGACAGCCAGGGCGCACAGAGAAGGACCCTGCCTCAAGTTCCAGGACAGCCAGGGCGCACAGAGAAGGACCCTGCCTCAAGTTCCAGGACAGCCAGGGCACACAGAGAAACCCTGCCTCAAAAACAAACAGAAGCTGTTCAAGTCATTCTTGGTTATTTAACAAGTTCAAGGCCAGTCTGGGACATATGAGACCCTGTCTCAAAAAGAGATGAGGGTTCCTTTATTTGTTCCACTTCCTAATGTGACCATAACAAATAAATCTTTCTCTGCTTTCACTTAAAAAAAATGGACCTAGAGAGACAGCTGAGCAGTAGAGAGCACTTGTTCTTGCAGAGGATCAATTTGTTCCCAGCACCTACGTCGGGCAGTTCACAACCACCTAGAACTCCAGCCCTAGGAGGACCCAACACCCACTTCCAGCCTCTTTGGGCACCTGCATTCACACATTCACACACCCAAACACAGACATACTCACGTAAACATTATTAAAAATAAAATAAAAGCCAGGCAGTGGTGGTGCACACCTTTAATCCCAGCACTCGGGAGGAAAAGGCAGGTGGATCTCTGTGAGTTCGATGCCAGCCTGGTCTACAGAGTGAGTTCCAAGACAGGCTCCAAAGCTACACAGAGAAACCCTGTCTCAAAAAACCAAAAAAATACAAATACAAATAAAAATAAAATAAATATTTTTAAAGTGACATCAACCAGGGGGCTGAGGTGTAGCTCAGTGGTAGAGTGTTTGTACAGTATACATGAGGCCTGGGTTTGATCCCTAGTACTGGGGGGTTGTGTGTGGGAGGGGGTTGTACCTTGTCTATTAGCAACCAGCCAGCATGCAAGAGAAATGCAAAGTAAAACAAACTAGACCCATATCTACTGTGACACTGTTCTTCAAAGGCCGGCAAGCTTTCTCTGCACTCCTTGTCCTTCGACATATTCCTAGAGTTTCCAGTGCTGGTTTGAGATCAGTTACCACACTGGGAGACCTGAGGCTCTGCAACAATAGCCAGCACCCGCTACCCATGGGTAGAGGAGGCTGTGGGTGATTCCAGTCGCTCACTGCGGAGGCCAGCCTGTCCCCACTATTCTGCTCTAGTGACTCACCTGCAGGATCTGTGAACATGGCAAAGCCTATCCAATGCCACTAAGTCAGGGTGGCTTGCTGCGGGCATTATGCAACCAGACCAAAAAGTAGTTTTAGGTCAGTTGAGTAATTTGTGAATTTCAGCTGAAGGTTCCTTCAAGACTGGGATTGTAAATCCAGGTACTTGGGAGGTTAAGGCAGATGGCAAGTTCAAGGCCTGCCTGGGATACAGAGTGAATTCATGACAAGCCTGGGCAGCTTGGTAAGACCTTGTCTTAAAATTTTAAAAAATGGGTTGGAGAGATAGCTCAGCAGTTAAGAACGCTTGCTGCCCTTACAGAGGACATGGGTCTGTTCCCAGAACCCACATGACGGATCCAGTTCCGGGGAATCTGATGCATGCACATAGTGCACAAAAATCTATGCAGGTAAACATGCATACACCTAAAGAGCACGTGTCTAGCATGCGTGAGCCCAAGGTTCAGCCCCAGTACAAAAAAGGAACAGAAAATAAAGTGCCGTAGGGAAGATTCAAGTTTGTCAGAATGTCAGGCCACGGAATGTGAGCTCACTGCGACTTCTTACCCAGTTAGCCACGAACTCTTCTCTCAAAGGCCAACAACAATTCAGAACAAAAACATTTCGACCTCTTCTCCTACTCAGCGCCCTTCAAAAATCTTCCCTTGACTTCCGGTCCTAACAAAAAGCCACTTATCACACAACATGCTTCCCCCGCCAACCTCTTCTTCCATCCATCTTCCCACTAACATGTCAATCATCTTCCAAGAGGAGCACCCCTCTGTCCATCTGTGACCTTCTCAGAGCTCCGAGCGTGTTCAAAATGTCACCTGTGAGCCATGGTCCCCCAGCCCAGCATCTGTGTGTCTATTCCCATTCTTCAGATGTGAACCCTGACTGTGGGCCTCCAGGTTCTCATCAGCTATTGCCAATTGTTTATTTCCTTACAACCTCAAATCCAACACACCCAACATGGATAGATGCTCTTCACTGCTGCCGTTTGGGCCAAGATCCTGTTCCCAGCACTCAGCACATGCACTCAGTCACCTCTTCCCGCCAGCCTCTCTAGAACACACTTCATGAGCCCACACTCACACATGTGCATGTGCACACACACACACATACACACACACATACACACACACACACACACACACACACACACACACACACACACACACACAGCAGCCCTGGCCCTGAGGTGATGCAGTTTCCAGCCTGAGTGTGCACTGACTTAGCTTTCCCCCTTTACTATCCCATTTCCCTCAGTTCCTCACCACTGAGAGTGTCCTCCAGTAAATCCCTTGAACACAAGCCCCTGCCTGTGGTTGTGCTTCGAGGTAACTCGGTCTCAGACACCTATCAAATCATGTTCCTTTTCTCTTTCTCCTCGGGAGCCTGGCCCTCGAGCCCCATATCCCGAATTCATTGTGAGACCATCCATCATCCATCCCAGTGCATTTCCTAACAACTGCCTCTCACATCTCCTTCACTTCCCTCCCGCCAGCTCAGGAAGGTCACC
Source organism: Peromyscus melanophrys (assembly GCA_902168415.1). Lineage (NCBI taxonomy): Eukaryota > Metazoa > Chordata > Mammalia > Rodentia > Cricetidae > Peromyscus > Peromyscus melanophrys. The sequence goes on along the minus strand of CABHPR010142481.1, from coordinate 10,895 downwards.
CCTCTCTGCTACTTCTGTTGTCTCTTCCCTTCTCCACCAGGGTCAGCACACACATGTGTCAGATTAACATTCTAAAATACCTCGGATGGTTTGTCTCCCTGCAGAAAAGTTCACTGCCTGGAGTCACCAAATGGCAAGAGATAAAAGATTCTTTTGTCTCCTTTCCAAGATCTTCACAGAGAGCAGGTCTCCACCTTATTTACTTAACCTCATTTGTCAATATTCCTGTCTCTATTCCAGTTAGCTCCTTCAGAGTACAAGCTCCCCTCCTTCTTGGCACAGCAACTTGCCTTTCCCTCTCCTACAGGTTTCCAAGCACTGCTCTTTTGTGGGTGGGGTGGCCAGCCGCCCAAGCCAGCCCAGGATCCACCCTCCTCCTCCCAGTTCCCACAGGACACATGGCCAACTGCAACTCAGTCCTCCCTAGACCTCCACCTGCAGCCAGACAGGGCTCAGGACTTCGTTTCAACCCATTTGAAGTACGCACCGCGTGAGTTTCTTCTGTCAGTGGTCTTTATAGGAGTGTGTCCCCCCTACTGGCAAGAGGGTGCCACCTTGAACCATGAAGATTCTGCCAGGCGCTGAGGACAGTGAGGCCACAGGCAGAGCAGCTGCCTACTCCCTGTTCTGCCTTGATCTGCCTCTGTTTCTGTCAGGGAGAAAATGAGTTTATAGCTAGAGAAGCCACCATTCTGTGTCACTCACAGCCAAGCCTCTCCTCTCCGGCACACGGTCCTCCATGGTTCAGCTTGCATCTTTGAAGGAAATAAAGGAGCAGAAATGTCTGCCTGGAGTCAGAGTGTTGAGGCCCTGACTTGCTTCATTTCTGATTTCCGTGATATAAACACTCCTACCAAGGTCAGCACTAAGTTGCCAGGGGCTGGCAAGATAATTCTGAGGGTCGCTTGTCACCAAACCTGATAACCTGAGTTCAATTCCTGGAACACATTATGGTAGAAGGAAAAAGTCAACTCTTCAGAGTTATCCATGTGCATGCCGTGGCACACACACTCAGATACATAAACATAATAAAAAATGACAGGCAAGAAAGACGGCTCCATGGCTAAGAGCTCACCCTGCTTTTGCAGAGGACTGGGGTTTGGTTCCCAGCACCACACGGCAGCTCATAACTGCCTGTAATCCCAGTCTCAAGGGACCCAACACCTTCTTCTGACTGCCTCAGGTACCAAGCATGTATGTGGTGTACGTGTATATCAGACACTCATAAATACACATAAAAATAAATACACCTTTAAAAGTAATAATTCAAATAACTTTAAGTTGCCAACATGGTATCGCCTGGCTCTGGGAGCTGGTGTGGCCAGCTCTAGCATGCTCCGGTGAGCAGCAAGGGCTGGAAGAAGACAGACAGCTTGCCACAAACAGGCCTCATAACAAACACTTTCCACACAGGAGCTCTTTTTTTTTTTAATTATTTATTTTATTTTATGTGCATTGGTGTTTTGCCTGCACGTATGTCTGTGTGAGGGTGTCAGATCTTAGCGTTATAGACAGTTGTGAGCTGCCATATGGATGCTGGGAATTGAACCTGGGTCCTCTGGAAGAGCAATTGGTGCTCTTAACCACTAAGCCATCTCTCCAGCCCCAACACAGGAGCTCTTATGTTCAGTACTGAGAGTAAGTAAGGTCAGACTTGTTTAGCCATTCATCTTCTTAGGAAAAATCCAGCACAAAGGGCTGGAGACATAGCTTATCAGTTAAGGGCACTGGCTGCTCTTCCAGAGGAACCAGGTTCAATTTCCAGCTCCCACAGTAGCTCACAACCGTCTGTATCTCCAGTTCCAGGGGATCCAATCACCTCTTCTGCAGGATCCTGAGTTCATGGAGGCACATAAGCTCACACAATTACACACATACACATAAAAATAAAAGATAAATAAATATTTTAATTATTCAATATTAAAAATCCAGCACAGATAAGTTTATTTTTATGTATCTTTTTAAAAATAACTTTGGGCCTGGTGATGGTGGGGCGTGCCTTTAATCCTAGCACTGGATTAAAGGGGGCAGAGTCAGGTGGATCTCTGAGTTCAAGGACAGTTTAGTCTACAGAAAGAGTTCCACAACAGACAGGGCTACACAGAGAAACCTTGTCGAAAAAAAACAAAACAAAACAAAGACCTTTGGTAGATTCATGGGCTACCTCTAATAGGGATATTTAAAAGTCGGGGGTTGGGAATGGGCATGCTCTGTGTGTTTCCTGAGGTTTGGCCATCCTCTCTCCTCTACACCCGTTCCCTCCTCTTTGGTAACAGTTGCTGTGTTCCTGTGGGAGGTTACCTGTGTGCAGTGCCTGTACATCCATGGGACATAGAGGAAGGAGGATCATGGACTTCAAAGTCAGTGAATTCCAGGCCAGCCCGAGTTACATAAGACTCTGTCTCAAAAAAACAAAACTAGGGCCGGGCGGTGGTGGCGCATGCCTTTAATACCAGCACTTGGGAGGCAGAGGCAGGAGGATCTCTGTGAGTTCGAGGCCAGCCCGGTCTACAGAGCAAGATCCAGGACAGGCACCAAAACTACACAGAGGAACCCTGTCTTGAAAAACCAAAACAAAACAAACAAAAAAACAAAAAAGAGCTATTACTCAAAGTGTCGTTTTGTTTTATTTTGTTTTGTTTTTGTAGACCAGGCTGGCCTCGAACTCACAGAGGCCCACCTGCCTCTGCCTCCAGAGTGCTGGGAAAAAAGACATGTGCCACCACCACACCACCTGGCTTATTTTGTTTTTTGAGACAGGGTCTCTCGTAGCCCAGCCTGAACGTGAGCTCTCCATCTTCCTGCCTCTCTTAGATGCTGAGGTTTTAGGAATGTGCCACCATGCCTGGTTTTTGCTGTTGTTGCTGATTTAGAGACAGGGTCTTACTATGCAACCATGCCTGGCCTGGAATTTGGTATGTAAACCAGGCCTCAAAGTGGCAGAGATCCCCTGCCTCTCCACTGCTGCGATCAGGGCATGAACCACCATGGCCAGCAGTGGTTTCCTTCTCTATTATTTTGGATTTTGCTTTTTTGGAGCAATGTCTCACATACCTAGGCTGGTCTCGAGTTCCTCACCCCTTACGTCCACCTCCGTGGTGCTAGGACTCTTGGCTTATCACTGTTTTCCTGAGACAAGTTCTCATTCTGCAGCCCTGGTAGGCATAGTCTCCTTTTTACCCAGCCCTAACCTCAGCTGACCAGCATCTCCTGAGGCTTTAAATGGTCAATACGAACTGAATACCACAATGAGCATCGGGTGGGTTGTGGGTTGTGAGGATTGCTGCAAGTTAGAAGGCAATGTGGGCCACACAGTGAGTTCCAATGCAGCCTGGCTGCAGAATGCGACTCTGTCTCCAAAATGCCAAAACTTGGCTCTGCAGTTAAGAGTGCTTGCTGCTCTTGCAGAGGACCTGAACTGGATGCCTAACATCCACGTTAGGTGGCTCACAATCTCCTGTAACTCCTTGGCCAGGGGATCTGACACCTTTTTCTGGCCTCCATACATGTGGCATACCCTCACGCAAACACACATATGTATAAGTAGAAATAGAAATATTTTTCAGATTAATAAAATCTTTTTAAATTTTTTATCACTTTGTTGTTTTCTGTGTTTGGGTGTTTTGCCTGAATGTATGTCTGTGCACCATGTGTGTGCCTGGTGCCCTGAGAGACCAGGAGAGATTGTCAGATCTGATGGAACTGGAGTTTCAGACAGTTGTGAACCACCATGTAGGTGCTGGGAATTAAACCTGGATCCTCTGGAAGAATAGCCAGTGTTCTTAACTACTGAGCTGTCTCTCCAGTTCCTTAAATAAAGTAAAATCAATCCAGCCAGATATGCTAGCACACTCCTTCAGTCTCAGCCAGCACTCAGGAAGGAGGCAGAAGCAAGTGGATCCCTGTGAGTTCCAGGCTAGCCTGGTCTACCAGTTAGAGCTACATGTGAGACCTTGTCTCAAAACAACAACAACAACAACAATAATAACAAAAACAGAAAACCACAGCTGGGCAACTGGGTACTCCCTTGCAATACCGGTGCTGAGGAGGTGGAGACGGGTTCATGCCCGGGACATCATGGTCAGCCAATCTTGCCTAATGAGTAGGTTCTAGGCCTTGGTGAAAGTTCCTGTTTCCAAAAGAAAAGGGGGGAAGGTGTGGGGAGCAGAAGTTGACCTCTGACCTGCACGGGCTCACACATGAGGAAGAAGAAAAGTAAGAGCATTTAAAAAAATGTAAGGAAGCTGAGGTGACAAGCTCAGAACTTCAGAGTATTTCCAATTCCCTACCGGCAAGGAAGTTGCTGGGTATCAGGCCAGGCAAGCCTGCTTGGCGGGCAAGGCTGGGCTTCTCGTGTTCTGCACAGTGGGAACTAAGGGCAGAGCTGGAGTTATGTAACAGTGTTGGGCTGCGTGCTGGTACAGACCAGTGGAAACTCATCACAGATGGGGTTAGGAGCGAAAGGTAGCTCATGCAGGATTACAGCTGAGCGTCCAAACCACTGTAAATAGAATCCTGTGAAATCATGGGGCTTTGGTTTGGTTTTTAATATGCTGATCATTGGGTAGAATATGGAGAGAAAACAAACCACTAAGTACTGTCAATCCACATTTTATCTTCTAGAAAGTAAAATGGATTTTTTAATTATCTTCTTAAACTACAAAGGAAGCCGGGCGGTGGTTGTGCATGCCTTTGATCCCAGCACTGAGGAGGCAGAGGCAGGCAGAGCTCTGTGAGTCTGAGAACCAGCCTGGTCTACAGAGGAGTTCCAGCTAGAGCTGTTACACAGAGAAATCCTGTCTCAAAAAACAAACAAACAAACAAAAAACCATAAATAAATAAATAAATAAATAAATAAATAAATAAATAAATAAATAAATAAATAAATAAACAAATAAACAAACAAACAAACAAACTGCAAGGGAAAGATGGGCAAGTTTCGTTTTCAGTAAGGGAGTAAGGAGTTAAGTCCAGGTTGGTGTTACAGTGATACTCTTCTGATTCTGTGCTTCATCCGAGACTTCCCCATCCCCCGTCCCATGATAAGGTCACTCCCAGTGAGTTCCGGGACTCTGCTTTCTGCCTTAGCATTCCATCCACGCTCAGCCAGTTCTGTCAGCAGCTCCATCTCCTTTTTTTGTTCTGTGGGGAGTGTGTGTGGGGGGGAGACAAGAGCTCACTATGCAGAACAAGCTGACCTCATATTTGTAGCAATTCCCCTGCCTCAGCTTCCAAACTCTGGGATTCACAGGCCCTGGCCATCATACTACCTCTGTTGCATCACCGTACTTGTTAGGGCCTAATATATGAAATAATGTTAGTATGTGCGAGGTGGAGGCACACAGAAATAAAAACACTTTTATGTAGATATACTTATCTCTTATTTTCCCTTAACTAGGTTATAAACTTTTTTTTTTAAGACAGTCTCACTATGTAGCCCTAAACTGGTTTGGAACTTGATACACAGACCAGACTGGCCTCAAATTCACGGAGATCCACCTGTTTCTAACCCCCTGGTGCTATCTTTAAAGACATGTGCACTGTACTTAGTCAAAGACCCATATTCTGTGTCTCAACCTCCACTGCTCTTACTTGAGAGACATTTGACAGTCAACCTGCTGAGTGTAGGGTTCACAGACCATTCAGCCAGCCTGTGGCCTGCAGCCGTACCCTCAGCCACACACCAGTGTCCCGGAGGGCTGCTGGGAGGATGCCAAGCTCACAAGTGTGGAACACTCTAGACCAGTAGGTTTTCCATGCGACCAATGAGAGTGGGAACTCAGTGGCCTCAGTTCCCTTTCGAATTCTGGGCTTCCTTTTCGTAGAAGTGTGGGTCATGGACGTGAGCGGAAATGTGTTTCTCTTCAGAGATTTCTTAGGAAGTGGTTTCTAAACTCCTGAGTGGGCAGTGTGAGACACCATTGAATGAGAAGGGTTGAATCTTGACTCTTGAAAGTGTCCACAAGGGCTGGGGATGAGGCGCGATGGCACCACACATCACTTGCTTGATACATGCCACTCCCTGGCTTATCCTCAGCATCACACACAAAATTAAAGCCCTCGGTCTGCACCGATGTCTTCCCAGGGTCACCCTGCTTCCTGTCCTCTCTGGCCTAGTACCAGTACCACATCTTTCTGTGAAGATGGGAATATTGTGTCTCTGCCCTTTCCTGTCTGGTTACCAGCAGCCACATCTGTTGATTGATCATTATTGGCTCTAATCTTTTTGTTTTTAGATTAATTGGTTTATTTTGTTTTTTATTTATTTATTTATTTTTTATTTTTTTATTTTTTTTTTTATTTTTTATTTTTTTTGGTTTTTTCGAGACAGGGTTTCTCTGTGTAGCTTTGCGCCTTTCCTGGATCTCGCTCTGTAGACCAGGCTGGCCTCGAACTCACAAAGATCCACCTGCCTCTGCCTCCCAAGTGCTGGGATTAAAGGCGTGCACCACCACTGCCCAGCTTTTGTTTTTTTTTTTCAAGACAGGGTCTCTCTGTGTAGTTTTGGTGCCTGTCCTGGATCTCACTCTGTAGACCAGGTTGGCCTCCAACTCACAGAGATCCGCCTGCCTCTGCCTCCTGAATGCTGGGATTAAAGGTGTATGCCACCACCGCCAGGCTATTTTGTTTTTTTAAAGCAGTTCTCCTGTAGCCCAGGGTGGCCTTGAACTCATGATCCTTCTGCCTTCGCCTTTTCTGTGCTATGCCCTCACCCATGGCTGCAAATGGTCCTCTGAGATGACCTCAAGACCTCCAAGAGTCTCATGTTTACACCTCTTCTAGAGAAAAGCAGTTGGAGGAAAGACTTTAGGGCCCGATCATACTCACTACCTGTCTTACCTCCTAAACCAAGACCCAAGCTAGGGGCACTGGCCTCTCCCCAAGGGCTGGCACTGGGTCAGAATGACCAGCCAGGTAACTGTAGCCCAGGGAGTTATATATACATCCTTTGAGTTTAAGCCTTCAGAGTAGCATAAACCACCAAACCTAAGAGTGAGGGCAGAGAGCAGCATTCTATGAAGGCCTCAGAGGGGCAGGAAAGCATGAGCATTGTTAGCTTTGTTCCTGAAGCCAAATCCAGCTTGCCTCAGCCAGCCATTTGGAGCCTCCAGGGCCCTCTCCTAACCTGCCAACAGAGGACCAGCCTTCCCTTCTCAGAGGCTCACTGGAAAATTAAATGGTTGAAAACATGGAAGTGGACCACGGTAAACTGCTTCTAGCCCCCCCTCCCCATCCTACCCTACTGCAACCAATGTGCCAAAAATGAGGGAGACCTGGGTTCAGTCTGACACCTACTTGTGAATATATAGTTTTGAGAAAGCCCATCTCTTCCATGAAACACAGACACAGACAATAACTGCGGGGGAGAGATTTGAGTTCAACCCTTAGCACCGTGCCCTTACACAAGGTATTGTGTAAGCTGCAGAGTCCGGGCTGCTGCAACTTCACACACACTCAGGACTGGTGCAGAGCCAGCGGGGAGAGGCTGGAGCCTGGTGCTGAAACTGCGGTGGCCTCCCAGGATGTGCAGGTCTGAAGAAGTTCCTAGTAACGTGCCAGCCCATATCTGTCCCCTGAGGTAACCTGGGTGGGAACCTGTTCTTTGACAAAGTCAATGCTTTGACTTGTATTTCTAGAGCAAGACTTTACCTTAGGGACATTTCAGCGCCATCTCCTTAAACAGTCTTGCAAAGTTGGGCGTGGCAACTGCTGCCTTGCCTGTCACAGGGCCAAAGCAGGAGGGTCCCAGACCAGCCTCAGACACAAAGTAAGGCCTTTCTCAAGAACCAAACCACTTTGGAAAAAAGGTTGGCAATCCTCTTGAAGTTAAAAATATGCCAGCAAGCTGGGTTTGTGGCTCAACGGTATGGTACTTTTCTACCAAAACAAACGAACGAATAAAACAGGGGCTGCAGAGAAGGCCAGAGGTTAAGAGCACTTGCTGCTCCTGCAAGACCAGGTTTGGGTTCCCAGCATCCACGGGTCAGCTCACAACCACCTGCTACTTCAGTTTCAGGGTATCTAATGCCCTCTTCTGACCTCCAAGCAAATGATGTACATACATGTAGTCACTCATATGTATGTACTCACACATGAGATAAAAATAAATAAATCTTTAAAAAAATAATAATAAAATAGGGGCTGGATAGATGGCTCAGTGGTTAGGAGCACTGGCCGCTCTTGCAGAGGACCCCAATTCTCAGTTCTCATATCGGTGGATTACAACCATCTGTAACTCCAGTTCCGGGGAATCCAGCACCCTCTTCTAGCATCCGTGGGCACTAGGCATGTGTGAGGTGCACTTACGTATCTGTAGGCAAAACATTCACACACAGAAAAAATAAATCTTTTAAAAAATGAATTAGGGCTAAATTAGGGCTCAGCGATTAAGAGCTCTTACTGCTCTCCCGGAGGACTGGGCTCCCACATGGTGGCTCACGACCACGGTAACTCCAGTTCCAGAGGCTCTAATGCATCCTTTTGCCCTACGAAGGTACCAGACGTGCATGTGGCACACATGCTGGCAAAACACTCAGACATATAAGATATGTCAATCTTTTAAGACAAAATTAGCACAAGAGAGAAAAGAAAAAAAAATCCAACTACTCCAGTTCTCTCCTTCCACCATGTGGGCTGTGGCAGGCTTGGCAGCAAGATCTTTCACCCTCTCAGCCATCTCGATGGCCCAATTGGTTTCTTAAAAGTTATTATTACAAAGCATTTATTTGTTTTGTGTGCACGTGTGTAAGCGTGTGCATGAGGAAGAGGGAGGGGGCAGGGAGAGAGGACAACTTCACAGAAATCGATTCTCTCCTTCCATCACGCAGGACCCGGATATGAAATCAGGTTTTCAGGCTTGGGGGCGAGCAGCTTGGCCACTGAGACATTTCTTCTGTCATTGCTTTGATTTTTTGAGACAACGTCTTGCTATGTCATCCTGACTGGCTCTATACTTAGATCAGGCTAGCCTAGAACTCAGAATGAGCTTCCTGCCTCAGTCTACCAGGTGATGGGATTACCAACAGGAACCACTACACTTAGCTTTTGTTTTTTGAGTCAGGGTCTTGTGTAGCCCAGCAGACTTCAAACTCACTATATATATGTAGATGACCTTGGCCTCCTTTTCCTCCTCCACATCCAGAGGGCTGAGACGTTAGGCTGACACCACAGTATCTGGTTTGTGCTGTGTGAGGGATCAAACCTCGGGCCTCAAGCATGCTCAGCAAGCCCTCCGGCCACTGAGCCACATCTTCATGCCCAAACCACATTACCTGATCAACAATTGAACCCAGATCATGACATTGGAAGTGCCAAGTCCCAGCCTCTATCACCAGCGATACCTGGATTTTGGAAGGTTCTTTGTGGCCCATCACTGTCCTCATTTCTGAATACCAAAAACATTAGGTAAGTTGGTCCCAGCTGAGATTCAGCAGCTCCAAGGGTGGCTCAGCTGCCCAGGAATGTGGGAGTCCCTGTTTTCTATTCTGAACTGGGGAATGTAGCTACACAACCACTCCTAGATTCTTGAGATTCAGCAGACAGGAGCAACTCCAAATGCGCGCCATCGGGGAAGGAGTTCAACGCTGACCAAGAGAAGAGATGCATGTTATCCCTCACATTCCCCTATGAGCCACCCATCTACTGTGCAGGGTGGGATTTCCAATTCCTTGATTGAGGCAGGGAAAGTCATCAGTGGGCCAGAACTGCTTGGGAGTCAGGATGACGGCAGCCCAGACACTCTAGGGAATCTATGAGACAGTGGAGAGAAAAACCTGAAGAGAAAGCAAAGCTCCATCCAGTCTGCCTGGCCCAGCTTCCTCTTTCATGAGGTCACAGTCAAAGCCATACTGGGGCGGCAGGGTGCCAGGGATTTAGTGAGGTTGTTTTTTCCCTAACTTGGTTCTGAGTCACATGGCATCTACTCTTCCCAGAAAACCACCCCAGGGCTCACCCTTGGCAGCAGATCAAGCCCGTCCTAACACGCGATCCCCAGTGGCATCTGGCCAGCTCTCTACTGAGCACCACCTCTGGCCCCGAGGCCTATCTGGGAGGGGACATTCCCTCCTTCCAACCTTTAAAGAAAAGAGCCTGTGGCAGCTGCTGTGAAAGGGGGAGGGAGAGACGTCTGACTTTCGGGGATCTGCGAGAGACACTGCTGAATCATGGGGCCTCGGAAGTAGAAGTCGACTCGAGGGCCTTTAATCTAAGGCCTTCCACCATATAGCTCAGTCATCAGTAAATACAGGGTACCGGAAAAGGCAAGACAACAAGAGACAACTTTATCCATTACACCTTTCCCCCTATGGTTATGTTTTGATCTTGTGTCAAAAAGGTGGGAAGGGGGTGGGGAGGTGGGGGCAGGCCGAGTTGTAGCTCAGTTGGTAGAGTACTTGCTCAGCCTACAGGAGACCCGAGGTTCGATCATACTTTCCAATGCTGACATCTGAAGTTATGAAGGGAGCTGCAGACTGACTCCCATATGGTCAAGTTTGTACTGACATAAAGAACCCCGTGTTTCTAGCTCTTTCCAGTCAGCTTCAGTTGATCAAGATGCCCAGTTCTAGGGCTACAGTGCGGCTCATTGGGTAAAGTGCTTGCCGTGCCTGTGCAAAGGCCCTGGGTTGAATCCCCGGGGGAGCCGGGGAAAGGGGCAGACATTTAAAATTTCAGTTAAGCAGAGTGACAAACACCAGGCCAGCTCTCAGGAGGCACAGGCAGAGAGGTGGAGTGTGAAAGGCATCACTTTTTGGCCTCTTGACTAAGATCAAGAAGAACTGGAAGCCAACCTGAGCTACAAAGCAAGATCTGGCGTCAGAAAGGTGTATAGGGAGGAGCCTTGTAACTCAGTTGATAGAGTGCTTGCGGAGCATACAGGAGGCCCTGTGTTCAAAGTC